>LQNS02004412.1:13258664-13284488 GCA_001587735.2 Parhyale hawaiensis | reverse complement strand
ATGTATACGCCGTGTAAACCCTCATCATCTGTGTCGGTTGCCGCATAAAACTGGAATAATGTGTATGCCGTATAAACCCTCATCATCTGTGTCGGTTGCCGCATAAAACTGGGATAATGTGTACGCCGTATAAACCCTCATCATCTGTGTCGGTTGCCGCATAAAATTGGGATAATGTGTACGCCGTATAAACCCTCATCATCTGTGTCGGTTGCCGCATAAAACTGGAATAATGTGTATGCCGTATAAACCCTCATCATCTGTGTCGGTTGCCGCATACAAATATGCAGCAGTGCTTATTCCAAAATAAGGACTGTAGTGCGTTACACCCAGGGTTGCAGGGTCGGAGTCGGAGATCGATGGGAGCCAAGATTCGGAAACATAGTCGCGCACTAGCTAGTCCAATGATGGTTAATTCTGTTAACGAGTCGGAGTCGAACTTGGACCATCCGCCTCCGCACCCCTTTCGGTACAGCTGTCATAATCGCCGTCGCGTTTTGCAGCACCATAGGCTAACTGCATGGCAGGAAGGTTCAGTGTGGGGTTGAAATGGACGAAAATTCGAGCGTCGAAAATGTACAGAATGAGCAACCTCTGGTGTCGGTGTTTTGTGTCCTGGTCCCTTTCGGTGGAGAATTCGTGCCGGGATCAACTTTCGGTAGTGTCCGCCTGCAAGCGTTTACTCAAGTCAGCTGTTAATGGCTTTCTAATGGATTTTCCTGGGCAGCTTTTCGGTTCGGCCTTCCGGTATTGCATGCTTTGTTTGGGTTGCATTACCTGTCCGCCGTGACTCAAGCATGAAGTATCAGTAATACTAATAACAACTGGCTATTAAATTTCCATGCGAAGGGACCGATGGTGCGATTTACGCTTCGGATGTCTAACGGGGAGGTGATACGCGTTTGTATCATAACGACGTCAAAAATTGGTCACAACGGTCGACCTCAGTTTTTGGCGGCAATGAAAGGAGGACTGTAATGCCGTGCTGACGTGATACATTGGCCGCGCTCAACTACTCCGATATTTTAAGATCAACGAGGCACGTGCGAATATTCCCTATAGCAATATCACCACGACCGATAGGAAATTAACAATCCCTTTTTTTTACCGGAAAGCTGAAAAATGCTTTCGCAGAAAAGGTATCACGCGGAGGTAACCCTATATGGTCATTTGGCCCGTACAGGATTAAGGATTAGATGTCAGAGGAAATTCCTTGCCGACATTCTGACGGGCGAGTACACCGATGCCAGTGAATATTTTACTGTTAGTTTTTATCTTGGCATACGAAAATAGCTGGGAGCGATCTGGAACCTAGACCACAGCTTCAGTTCTCTATGGGAAAGGGCCTCTTGGTCCGTCTTTTGCCGGCTGTCTAATCTAATGATAACGTTGAATAAATTGCACAATGCGTATTACAACATGGGAATATGAGAGTGTAAGCATGTATGCTCCCTGTATTGAGTACCTATATAGCTAGTTAGATAAATGCATCAATTTATAAAAGCACAGAACAATAGTCCTCAAGCTAGATAATTATGTTACTAGGGGCGTCTTGGAGTCAGCGCCTTCTGAAAAATAGTGCGGGCGCTGTACGGACACGCCAACTCCCCTTGCTCAAGACAATGGCGGCGATGTGTGTTAGTGCATATGTGTGTGTCAGAAGGTCAAGGTACTGCACCGTGTGCATGAGGGGCTGCTGCTGCGGTTGATTGCCGTTCCTATAGGGCTATTATATCCCTTGGAATTCAAGTGTACAGGGGTTCCAGAAAAAGAATTGAGTTATGCAGTTCCAAAAGATGCGCGGCCTTCAAGCTCACCCGATTTGAATCCCAGTGATTGATGCCTATAAGCGGCAACTGTAGTGATATTCAATTTTCTTTGCCACTTGAAGCGATTTACAATGAAATTTCACGGAAGTGTTACCACCATACTAGTCTCTGAGACTAGTACCTATGGCCTAGCTAGATCAGAACTTTGGCGAGTGCGTGTTTCCGATACCTAACCCATTTAGCCAATAACTTATGCCTCTGGCGACCACTGTAACCTATAATAGTTAGCCCATGTTCATTTTTTATACCCATAAATAAGATATGACCCGATGAGAGGAACAAATTTATTGCTAATATATGGCTATTTTGATACTTTACACAATATAAATGACCCCGTTTGCAGCTAGCTACATGTCACATATCTAAACTATGAACATGCGGTAACACACATAGGCTACCCATGAGCGAACAAGTGCATCGGGGGATAATATATACTCTTAAAACAGAACTTTTATACTATAGAACCTTTACGGGTTTTAAAACATAAGAACCAGTTTTAATAGAACTTTTCAAGGGTAATTAAGATGTAATACAAAAATGAAAGTTGCAACTAGCAAATTTCAAGGATCTAATAAAAAAGTTTGCAATAAAAGCTTTCAAAGCTAGGCCCTATAGCTAATACAGACACGAAAGTCACCAAACAGAACTTTTCAAGGTTCTCAAGCAAAAAAAATTCCGTACAGAACCCATAAAGTTTCCAAAAAAGAATAGATTTGGAACCCAACGTTCTTTATTGACAAAATAGGAATAGATAGAAACTATGACGAAAGATAAAAGCCGTTAGGAAGCAGGAAACGAGGAAGATCTAAAAGCGGAAACATTCACGGAAATTGATAAGAAATACACGAACATAGTGAGTGTCGTTATACAATAATGGTCATAATGTTTATTTTTACTTTAATGTAGTAGGCGAATTTGGTAAAAAAAATTCCTTGGCGGACCGAGCGATCTCTCTTCTGCATGCTGCCTGCCATGCTATTTCCCTCTTTCCCCTTGATTTTAATTTAATACAGAACATTCAATAATTTTAAATTTAAACTGACACAGAAATCTTGTACGAGTAAGCAAGTGACACGTGAATAAATACAGGGATACTTTACAGCACGCTTGTGAACGTCAGGTAACACGTTTGGAGGATGTAAAGCCTCTCACATAGATAAAGACACAGACATGTACACACTGTCACATAACTGATATATGACATCATGCAATGTATTGCATATGCGTTTGATGACCAAGTACCGGTATTACAATTGGGGTACTTTCATGAAATGGAAGACAACTAGTTGCTCCAGAGAACTGCGCTTGGATTTCGAACGAATTAACAAGCTCCGATACAAAAATCCCTCAAATGTGACTAAGATCAATCTAATTTTAATACAAAGGAGCTGAAGTTGAACTTAATAAAACTGAAACTTAAGCTAATATCCGAAGGATTGAAAGCGAGGCTTTGTCGCGGGCAGTCGATGCGCGCTCAAGGTTCTGCATTTGCTCCATCCAGGTGACGATGCATGCATAGCGAATGTATGTGTGTCCGGATGCACTCTAGTCCGGGTTTATTTTATTATGCTTCGCCGCATTTCGTCTATCCAGACAATGGTACATGCCCTAGGGGGTATGTGTGTCTCCGGATGGGATCAAGTTTTGGTTTACTGCACCGTGTTGCCAGGAGCGCGATGGCAGTATAGCAGCAACACAACAAGGGCGGCAGCAATTAGGGACCGGAAGCAACACACGGCAGCGCCTGACAGCGGCGGTGACAGCAATTAATGAGTCAATCGAAGCCCAATTGCTGGCAGCGGTGGACACACAGCGCTGGTGCATGCGCAGCTTTAGCGCTTCCCAGTTGTTCCTGGTCCTTCAATTGGCTGCGGGCGTAACGTTCCTCCTTCCAGGGCTCGGTACATGGAACATGCTATTCTCATGTAAAATACCGTACCTACATATTCCAGTTGAGGAACACTGAAAGAGGAAAGGTAAACTCTAAACACCGCCCTGTGTCCTTCAGAGAAATTAAGACTTCAGTTGGTCCTCGCAGGGCTAACCCTAACAGTACCAGGATTACAACCTGACTATAAAGGATTGTCTTCCCGTGGGGAAACAGCAGGAAAAAGAATCCCTTGGAGCGAAGTAACAAGGTCAGGTCAAAATAGGATAAATATATATTCTTGCGGTACTCACTCAGTACTATAGCGTGCTAGTTGTACCTATTACTATCTTTTTATACTGCATTGCACGCATTAGTTTCAATTAATGATCGGCAAAAAGCTTTAACAAAGAAGAGGGCGTAGTTTATATGCATACACTCACACAAGTCGGGCCCACCTCGTCCCTCAAGCAACAATGTAGGTACCTAGCTATAGGATCTGAAATCGTTGCTTGCTAAAAGAACAACGAACTTCCTGCAGCTTTACAAGATCTGGACGACAGAAGTCGAAGCCGTAGCAGCAGCTAGTACAACAAATATCAGGGTGAGGCGAAGATGGAATTCTTCTACTACGCGTGACACGAGAGGGAGTGTTTACTGCTCACAGTTTCTTTGGGCCGTTTCCGCCAAATTCTTTGCTGCTAAAAGAGAATATTGGTCACCGGCCTCAACAGTGGAAGGATGCCGATGCCATTTTGTAGCTATACTGTTTTTAATACCGGGTACAGTGTACACTCGATTTTATTAGAGAAACTGTACGATAGCAGCCGCAGCGTGGAGCTGCTCTCGCTCCTAGAAGGATGAGGTGGTAGGTACCTCAGGGTTGAACCGACGGAGGTAGGTAATTCGTTTTTTATACACAATTACGCTTACAATAGATGTTCCTGCTGGGAAGCAAATTTAATGGTAAAAGTCGGTACGGGTGCTCGTCGGTACGCCTTCGTTTAGATTTACAACACACGTTAGTTCAGACAGCATTTCTCAACTTCCTTTGCTGCGTGCACCACATTCCCTCCTTTTCAAGACTGTCTGCCTGAAAAGGTGCATCCTATCATTCATGCAAACGGACTGGGAGCTCAAAGTTAACAATCTGAGCCGAACATCCGCGGTTCAGAAAGTACCGTATCCTGAAGCCCCTCTGCCGGAAATACAGTACATAAAATGTGTCGTCCAGAAATAAAGAATATGTGTCGTCTTCTCTTGGTAAAACTCATTACGGCGGTGGCTCACACACGGCCTAATGGACTACCCTATGCTCCTCGCGAGGATGGGGCAAACCTCATAACTGAAATAACTAAGGGACTATGGGATTCTCGTACACAGAGCTATAGGGAAGCAGGGTTATCACAGCTCATTAGGTAAATGGAGCGTCTTATAGATATATGTAAATCTATAAAATAGGATACTTACTTTCTACTTTTGACACAGACTCTAACATTTGTTTTGCGGTCTCTGACGGTAGCCCCTAAGCAGATGCAAACAGTATGCAAACCCAGTGACGATATTCTATCTTGTTCAGAGGCAACTCTAGAATGCTTCTTCACCAGTTCCGGCTTCAGGGAGCAAAATTATGGAATCACATTACGTTGTTTATGAGCAAGCGTCTACTATGACCCTCCGATCCCGAAACATTGGCCATGCAGATGGTATCAGGGCACAACGAACATGGAATCGCAGGCTGTTTACATGGGCCTACCTCCAGTGATTGTCTGGCATCTGCAAAGTTAATGCATAAAACTAGCATGTACCTTGACGAAGCCAGATGATGATGTTCATACGCTTAGGTTCCTATACAGCTCAGCGACCTTGAAATGCAACGGGCAGGCCCTACTGGATTCAGGACGCATGATGTTACTCATGGCTGAAGCCTCTAACACAGACCCTGAGATTTCGAGAAGCAGCATGCAAGCCTTGCCGGCTGCTTCAGGACGCATGATATTCTTTATCAGCAAAGCCTCCAATACAGACAGCCCTGTGACCTCGAGAGGCAGCAGCCAAGCCCTGCCGGCATCCCAGGACGAGCACAAAGGACGTAGAGACGCAGACACACACCGTGACGGAGGAGCGCACATGCCGGGCAGGGTCGCGGGAGTCCGTGAGACCATCTCAGGAGCTGCCGCCAGCAGGCAGAGGAAATGCTCTGAGGAACGAACAAGACACCGAGAAGCGGCGGTGGGTCTGTGGTGGACGGACAGGTCCGGTTGGGTGGGGAGGGAGGAGTGAGTGTATGGGGAATGAAAGAGTAACCGGAGGCGAGGATGAGTGTCTTGGGTGAGATATAAACGAGGCGTGTGCGAGCAATGGCCGAGCATTGGCGAAAGGGAATTTCTCGTGGTAGAATCACCCAACTGAGTGAGAGGTATTACTGAGAGCAGCACGATTAACTGCAGCACAAGGTTGAACACACGAAGACGGATCAGTAACGGCACTACGGCATACAAGACGGCTGATCAGTAAGAGTACTATGACGTGCAAGATGATGGATGACCGAGGATACTACTACGCGCAAGATGGAGGACAAGATAGGATGCTACGACACACAAGATAGTGGAAGGGTAGGAGCTGTGCAGACATAATGTATAAAGATAACGGATCACTAAGGTTTAGCAACGTGAAAGACGGCGGATCAGCATGGGTATTATGATTTGCAAGATGGCGGGCGAGCAAAGATACTATGATGTGTAAGATTGTGGATTAGTAGGACACTATGAATGAGTACAAACAAGCTGAGGATCAATGATGGCGGCAATGGGTGCGCGACAGGCCGGCGGTTGGTATGAGTACGAAAGCGAATGAGATCGATGCACAAATGTTAAGAGCTGATCACAGTATGCGGGCTACTGGGATCGAGACAGCAATATTGACAATGAGTAAGCGATCAGCAGCTGCTAAGTACAGAATTAGCACAATAAAGTATGAAGGCCAGTCACGGCGCAACAACCTCGGCCGGCGTGAGAGCTGAAAGAATCTCGAGGACAGGGGTCGGCTCAGGAGCCGTAACCAGCGGCGCCTTGGCTCCTGCAACACAGTTGCTGAAGCCGCATGACGGCTCCTGCAACACACGGATCGCAGCACAGCCCCGCGGGGCCGGAAATGCACCGGCACACAGGTGGTCGCAGCAGTGTGGCCGGAACCGGCAGGGCCCCACAGCCCCTACGGGCCACAGATCTCCCGTCTACCTTCAGCTCGCTACAGGCACTGCAGAGGGGAGCGTGCACCAGTGCAGTATGGCAAGAATAAGGTAAGGTAACAAAGTTAGCTACCTCTAGCTCTACAACACGTTCGGGGAAATTACTTACCGTACTACTACCAACAATATACCTATGTAAATATAATAAAAGGCAAGGGTATATTATATTTCTCAAACACAAGTAAACATAGCTTTGCATCTTTTTTTTCCAACCAGCAAGGACAAAAGCGCCACTCCTCTCACAGTCCCCCTATCGGAAAATCATGCGTAAGTATCCTACGTACGGTAGGTACCTACGTAAGGGCGGCATCGAATAATATCGGATTTTCACCCATTTAGCAAGGATGCACAACATTGCAACAAAAAACTGGCCCCAGAAACACACACACTGTGCACCATGTGCACTGCGCAACACACGAACGATAATAGAATATACACTTTACCTAATTAACTTCATCTCGACTACACCGCTAGGCTCACATGTACACATAGCAGCCCCCTCTCAAAATATTACAGGCATTTATCGCACGTCTACGCGCATATAACGGGCGGCATACGACAAAACCGTAATCGGCTTATTAATCGCCTTAAAAAAATTCGATTAAGGCCAGTAGATAACAAAGCCCTAAAACACTGATAAAAAATTTGCCTTATGCAGACTAGAGATGCTAGGAACATTACTACAGGCTGTAGTGGCAGGCTAGAGATGCTAGGAACATTAGGTACTACAGGCAGTAGTGGCAGGCTAGAGATGCTAGGAGCATTACTACAGGCTGTAGTGGAAGGCTAGAGATGCTAGGAACATTACTACAGGCAGTAGTGGAAGGCTAGAGATGCTAGGAACATTACTACAGGCAGTAGTGGCAGGCTAGAGATGCTAGGAACATTACTACAGGCAGTAGTGGAAGGCTAGAGATGCTAGGAACATTACTACAGGCAGTAGTGACAGACTAGAGATGCTAGGAACATTACTACAGGCAGTAGTGACAGACTAGAGATGCTAGGAACATTACTACAGGCAGTAGTGGCAGGCTAGAGATGCTGACGTCAATGAAACTGAAGGTCGC
Source organism: Parhyale hawaiensis (assembly GCA_001587735.2). Taxonomy (NCBI): domain Eukaryota; kingdom Metazoa; phylum Arthropoda; class Malacostraca; order Amphipoda; family Hyalidae; genus Parhyale; species Parhyale hawaiensis. The sequence goes on along the minus strand of LQNS02004412.1, from coordinate 13,276,475 downwards.
AAGATCGACTACCAACCCCGGCAAGCGAGCTCTTGCGGCGTTTGACGTGCTTACTCAGCATTTTAGATTCGCAGGGCTGCTGCAAGGGTAGCTACAGACATTTGCCAGAACCGGGCAGGATCGGAGAGTACAGCTCGTTGCATAAGTCTTCCGTCGCTGCACCATAGCTCCTGACGATCTTTGGTCGATTACAGCCGTACACTCCTTGGTACCAGTTAGCCTACATTTGCAACACAAACTAGTGTGTGTGAGTTTCCTAATACGGTCAAGTTGAGTTTACCTTAACACGTGCTCTATACTCGGGACACTCGGAGGTTCATATGGTAAAGATTGGATGTCGGAGCCATGGCAACTCAACTCACTCAGGCTGTGCTGCTTGACTACAGGAGTTCTTTCTCCAGTTGTATCGTCATGGGGGAAGAGTCCTAGCAGCAAGGCAACGCAACCAGAAAGGTAAGTGTTGCGAAATTGGATGGATCAAGTCCGATTCCGACTATTAGATCCAACTATACTGTAGTTTCCGACCCCTGGATCCCGCTAATTTCTGACTCCTGGATCCAACAGGTTTCCGACTCTGGAACCCCAAGAATGCTCGACTACTAGCTTACTCTCTTTCTAAACATGATGAGCAACTATCCGACACCTACGGACTCTGACTCTGCAACCCCGAGTTTAGATAGGATAAGAAAATGTACCCGCAACACTACCTCTTTTTTTTATTATTTTGGGCGAGAGGAGAAAAACGCGACGTGCGCCCAGACCGACGCAAAAATAAAAGCAGTTCAGAAACAACGGCACGACGAGAGAGGAAGTTTCTTTGGACCGTAGTTGCGGAAGCTCAAAAGAGCCGCCAGCAACAGCAAGAATTGTCTCCTTTTATGAGAGGAAACCAGCCACTCGCAACCCGACCTTCCTGCCACATCTGCACCAGTTTTTATTTATTTATTTTTTGTTTTGTGGCGCAGTTTTTTGGGCGAAAAGCAAGGGATGGAGATCGTTGCTGTGACGCAACCCAAATGGAAAATTACAAACGAATGTCGGATATTATATGCCAGAAACTTGAATCTTGAGCATCGGTTTCGCAACTTAATCTTATTTAACAAGGCTTTGTTATTTTGCTGCAAGGTTTCATTGTTCTATTGTATTCTCAGTAAAAAATGTTGGTAGCGAGACATTGTGAAATAGCTAGTGTTAATCCTGCAGACAGGATTTCAGTTTGGGCCGTCTGAAGCGTACGGGATTTGAGATTATTTAAAGCCTGCACATCGATTCAAAGTGGTGCATCCAACATGCAGGATTGATGTACCGAATGAATTAAACTCACCAGAATAGATTACCTCCATCAAAGTGGATGAATGGAAAACGCCTGTGATTGATGGTATAAGAGAGCGAGCGACTCGATCGTGCAAGCGCCATTCATCAAACTTCATCAACACATCCTGCGGTACAGCGCAACATATTCTCCTGGACAAATCTAGTGCGTCGAAACAAGCATATTTATGCAGTAGCTACATGCCGGAGTGGCGGTAAGTTTTGTAGCGTTTACCGTAAAACTATTTCATATTAAGGACTCACATCAGGAACATACTCTCATGGTGAGGTATATATTGCACACAATCACGGTCACGTATGTACTATACAAACGCACAGCCACGAACCATAAGTCACGTATCACACGGAGGCACAGCCACGGTGCACATACAGGCATAGTCACGTACTACATACAATACATTAGAGGCACGGCGCGTACCAGAGCAGGTGGGTATATGGATCCTTACGCCCCCGGAGGGCTCCACAGACCCACTGCCTCGGTTCTACGAAAGGTCAGGCCTGCACGGGATCAATGACGCGCCGTTCATCAGCGCATGTATGAGTTTCCTTCCAGGCACAGGCAGGCACGCCTCGCGCCTGTCGTGGTGCCCTTCGGCAGGTCCGTGATGTACCACAGCTCGGGTAAGAGAAACTGTTGACAAGTGAGCGACTACGTATATAGTGATATTCAGGTATGAGGGTCTGTAGGATAAATTAAACACCTATTCTAGCCGAACCCAACCTATCCTAACCTATTCCTAACTAACCGAACATAACACATACAGGGTGTTCAATAATTATAACGGTACTAGCCTTTTATTTACCCATATATCAACTTAATATTCCTTCATCTCCAGACCCTCATCCCCTTGATTCCAGCATTTGGTCTATATAGGAGAGCAATGACTCAGCTTCCCATTAGAAAAATATGGAGGCTTCGAAGGCAATGCTCTTGGAGGAATGGGCAAAAGTTCCCCAAGCTATCACTCGTGACTCCTGCAAAGCGTTATCTAATCGTTTGCAGCAGGTTATCGACGCCGACAGAAGGCATATTGAATACATTATAGATATTCAGAAAGATTAAGAGTTAAACAAAATGTTTATTTTGGTTTGATCAATAGGTATATTTCGATTCATTTAGGCTACCTAGGTACCTAATAACAGTGGGCACAAAATTGTAACGATAAAATTTGAACACCATGTAGCTACTCTTAAACAGGCCATATGCTATCCCGGGACCCTGGAAAGTGCGTAGGATAACACCACCACCAGGGATGAGGGGGAATTTTTGAGATTTATACGCAACATCTTATGCCAGGGCAACACTATGCCAACGCACGCTTGACTTATGACCGGACGGTCAGCTTGCACGTCGTTCTACTCAAACTTGTACTCTTGCAGGGGTCACGGGTATCTTTCCTACCTACCAACGGTCACTGCGAATCGCGAGGCAGTGCAAGCTCAGCGTTCGCTAACGAGATGATCGAGCGACTGCGCAGCGTTGTCACGGCACTGCACGCCAAGTGTGAGGGCCGCACAACAATGCATGACAGGCACAAAGGCACAGCACCACTTCCCATAAAAGAACATATCACTAGAAGTGAGACATCGCGTAGCAGCGGCCCGCCACGCTTTATGGTAGCATGAGTCCTCACGCAAACCCACAGCCCCCCGCAGGCCAGCACAGCGATTACGCGCCAACACTCTTGCCAGGCAGTAAGCCCCTCCCCATCCCGAAGAAGTACTACCCTCGGAGTGCAGATACACGCTCCCCTGTATCCTGTACATCCTCGCTTGCGTTCCGATACAGCGTGCTGTAGCAACAGGCTACACACGCAAAGTAGGTAGTGGCAGATAGGCTATAGGAATTCCTAACAATCCAAGCAAATGTATGTATGCTTGCAAAGAAAGTGGACTACTGGCTGTGCTAAAATGAGTTCACTACCGTGTCCTATATTCATGTACGAAATTACGAATGTACAATGTGAAGCGAGCGCGGTACCTATGTACTAGCTATATGCGGCGCCAGACGAAGCAACAGTGTTGCGCAGCAGACGCGCAACCGTACCTCATATGGTCATTTCCGAGACTCCCATCTTACGAACTCACACACGCACAGAAGTATGTTACTTACGATAAAAAAAGTTTGGTTTCTTATCACTAACGAAGTAATATTTTAGCTACAAAGCAATAATAATTAATCGTAAAAGACACTGTTGTTCATCACAACGCTCTTGTTCATCTGTTGTTCATCACAAACGACAATGTGCATTGACGCCAATTCAAACGACAAGGTAGTTTACAGTTAACTAATTTTGCTTAATGGCAAACAACCATTTTTCTGTGTGCATGAGGTAACGGTAACGATTTCGGGATGTCGTGCTAGACGAAAATTTACTCATGTCGAAATTGAATGCTCTTACAGGAAATAGAGCGAAATTGGAGACCGCGCTGTGAAGCTGTTGCGCAATGCAGCTGCCATGCTACTGCATTTCTGCATGTACTTCCCACGACTTCTCCTCCAAGACTGCCGAGTTGATAAGTATGCACAGCTGCCGTGAGGGCACTTACCTTCCCCAGAAATGGGATGGGTAGGGAGCACGGGTCGTAGCAGAGGAACCTTCCGTCGATGGCGTCATAGGTTTAGACGACCCGCTGTCGGCTACAGCCTCTGAGCTCTCTCCTCTGGGGCCAGTTGGTCTATACCCGCAGCACAAATCAGTGCGTGCGGGTTTCCCAGTAGCGGGTGCCGACAAGCTGACTTTACCTTAATGACTTTCAGATGACCACAAGAGAGGCTCGGGCAGGAAAAACTCAATCAACTCTGACATAATTGTGCTGCTCGTAGGCGTACAAAGCACGTCATGAAGGTCGAGCTGTGATACTTAATGTCCCTATCTTAAGACAGCGTTACGCAAGTAACTATATATGGTCACTCGCCCGGCAAGGGGTTAATGCAAAAGAAACGCAAGTGCAGGAGTTAGTGTCTTGGGATAAATCCCACAAAGTCGTGGCCCTGCTGGCTGCGCGGCTCTGTTGCTTCGAGTAAGCGGCCTTTACAGCGAAGAAAAAAGACTCGGAAAAAAACATCAGTAGTGAAGAATAAAGAAAGGATCGGTCGCCGGTCAGTCGGGCAACGACCGTAACGAAATAAACGAGGGCGGGGTGGGTTCAATTCGCAATGGTCATGGCGGGAATCTAAAGTACTGTAATTCCCACAACCCTACGCCTCTGAGCTCAGTACTCCTAACCATTGCACGTCCTTCACGATATATATATATATAAACCGATGCTTGTGATGTTGGAGCGACAGTAGCAAACGTAAACCATTTAAGGCGACATACTGATACTGAAGCAAGCCAACAATGAATTGGCCCTCATAAGGTTAGGTAAAGGCCAAGACTGGTTCTGCTAACGTTCCAATGGGCTTACTATGAAATGAAAGCAATTTTGAATGTTAGCAGAACCAGTCCTGGTTTCACCTAACCTTAGGCTATGAAGGCCAATTCATTGGTGGCTAGCCTGTTATAGGTACTAGAGTGGAGGTGGGTGGCAACATCCAAAAGCGATTTTGCACGTTTATCTGTCGAGAAGACGGCGTTTCCCACAAGTAGAATTTTATTTTCCCGGTGGTTTAATCCACGAGAAGGGATTTCAGTTCCCGATTTCACTAAGGCGACACGCCCGGGTCGCCTTTTTTATTATTATCATTATTATTTTGTGCGTGTGTGTGTGTGTGTCGCCCGGTAAGATATAAATTATCGATACGTGTCGCGATAGACAGCTTTCCATCATTTTATATGTATACAGTATATAGGTATGCATAAACTATGATAAATATTAAATGCATTTGTTGACTTAGAATAAAATGTAATGCTTTGTTAGCACTGATCTTGCGCTTGCGCCTTGGTTTGCTGAGTCCCTAATTTCAAATCCTGTCAAAACTCTGAACTATTAATTTGAATGAAGTAAGGTATCACAAAAACTTCAAAATGGCATCAATTTCCTCTCCCAGACACATGATAATATGAGATGGATCTCTTGGTAGCCGTGTAGCACCTATGTATTAACAATAGATTACGAGATAATGCTGAGCAGTACATCAGATTAGATATTCAGCAATCGACGGACATAAAAGCCCATTCTCAGTGAGGAGCGAACGCCTAATTTACGGTCACCTCTAAGTTAGAAAGAAGGTAGCTAACACATAAGCAGGATACCTTTAATTATGGTTATTTCAGATAACCAACGCCAACGGCATCTCGTTTATCAAAATTAATCGTTATCGGAGGATATTCGACTAATTACATATCCGAGTACAACACAGCAAAACCACTCGCGGCAAGAGTATGACGGACAATGAGGGCAGGAGTGCTCAACACAATTTTTTTGACCGAGCCCCTAACAGACACTGTGGACACGTACGCACACACGGTACAGTTGCCTAGACAGCCTCGCTGGCACTAGTAACCCCTGAGGAGAACGGTGAAGGCGCTTGGCAACTTTCAGGTCGCGGTCACTAGCTATCAGGGGCAGGCAAATGATGGGCAACGTCCGAGGCGATAGGCACTATCACAGTCGAGTGTTTAGGGGACAGCGGAGCCGCTGATAAGGTGCTGCGGCTGGCCTGCCCAGTGGCTACGCATTAAGGGCGCGTTCGACTGGCGGACGACATGAAAATCTCGATATTTGACTTATACAAATGGTCTAATATGTATATACGATGGCAGCGCCTCCTGTTGCCTGACGGAGGCCAAGCAATGGGGCGTAATGATGTCTAATATGTAAGATCACTGCGACATGCTCTGTGTGTAACCGAGAAATAAGAAACATTCTCCTGTGTACCATACTTCATTCCAATTTTGTTATGTCTATGAGTACTTAATAAAGATTATTATTATTATTATCTAGAACTAATGACAGCAGCGTTAGTTTTGCCACTTTGAGTCGTGTTGCTGCAAGCGTTAGAAGCTGGGAAGCAGTCCGGTTACGGTGAGACGGCTGAGAAATCCATTTTACGGGTCAAGCCGTCATTTTCTGAAGTTCCTAGGGCGAGTTCGATTCAAGAAGGACCGACCTGTTGTTCCGGACAAGTAAAGCCTCGAAGTCATAATTTCGACGAACAATCGAATGCGCCCTCAGTGTTGTGTATCGAAACAGGGAGTATTTGTGCCGTAACTTATAAAGTTAAAACCGGATCTTCATAAAATTTAGACGAACTGTTATGAATGCCACGAGGAACAGATGACTACATTTTCTTGCTGATCCGTCAGTCCGTTTGTTGGTCTATCTGTTCATAAGTCTGTTTTTTATAGCGTTGCGTTGCTTGTTGGAGGTGTGCGCTCTCTCAAAGAAGCTCCAGTTATATCTTTATGCAACACTTATTAACCTTTACGACAATGGAGCCATATATACTTACGTACGCCACGGGAGACAGATACAATATTGTTCGAAGTATCGGTATGTGGCCCAAGCCGCCCAACAGACCAGACTAAGAAAGTTAAATTGAACACAATCTATCTATAGCTACTCGCAAATAACATTAAAGAACAATAAGTACAATACACAATAAAGGAACCATCAGGAGGGCAGGTACATGGCACAACCGCCAAATGTCATTGCGGTCACATCTATCTTCTTCCACCTCCGCCCACCGCTGCTTGAGCGGCGAACTCTGTACGATAGCTCAGATCGCAGTAAACTGTAGGTTAACAATTAATTCACGTCATTTTGCATGCTCTCCATAGCGCACTAGCATGAAGCACCCTTACGGCCAAGAACTTAGACGCATTCCACAGTACTTAATAAAAGACAAAAACGCCATGAGCCCTCGTGTTTCGGGAGACAGCCACCTCGCCAGAATATATTGCACGCAGTACGCAATCTGATGATCGACTGATTGAGTTCGCCACTTATTTCCATCCGATATTTATTTAGTATTTCTCTTTATGTTCCTCCCTTGGCTTGCACGATACAATTTTAATTGTAGCCTATGGAATGGGACGCCCAGTGCTAGAAATAGTGGTTATGTTGGAGTACTCATGGAAGTCAAACTGGGAAAACATTTTGGACATTCATACTATAGATAAGAAATAAGCAAAACTAACTTCACTTGATTTTTCTCGTGAATCTCGCCGGGTTTGTCCAGTCTATAAATAGATTAAGATACCGTACTGTGGACGCATTAGATACGCCCAAGAAATGATGATTCCGAGGTTAGACTTCTCCGTAACTTCAAGAGAGAAACACTGGCTTAGCCCCTATGAATCGTGTTGCAAATGTTAGAAGCAACCCGAGTATGTTGAGCCTCTGCTGTAAACTCCACATTACGGAGCAAGATTTTTGGATAGTCTCAAGTAAATGATCAAGACTCAACGCTTGAGTCTAGATTCAGCGGGTCGAAGCCAGCACCTCTGTCTGAAGTTTTGGACAAGTTAAGCCTCGAAGTAGAGCTAAATTTGGAAGGCAAATCGAACGCACCGATATACCAACCCATAGACTACACGGTGCCCTGGACTCAGTGACCTACCAATACGTACTAGCCTGTGTTGTTACTTGCTCGTCATGTACGTACCACACGTTCCAAGTCTACTAAATGAATAGCGTGTCTGTGATACGAGTCCACAGTATAAATCTGTTGGAACCAACAATGGCAACCCTGTGCTCAAAGGCGGCGCAATATAGGTACGGTGGAACTTGTACGGGCGCAGCTAATTAATACGGTAGGTAGGTAAAGTGCATGGGAGCAATGAGTGTAACACATCCCCTAAAAATACCAATAACTTTTTAAGTGTGCCACATTTTTACATTAAAATAAATCATTCCAACGCGGTCACAACGTGGCGCATTTTGTAGTTACCTATCTCATTTAAATGCGTGGCGGACGAACAAACAACGCTCTTACATATATACGACAACAATTACTATTCGGTCTAAGGGCCGCTCGATCTACTCGTTAGTCTTTTGAACGCGTTCACTCATCTAATCGTCCGGATGTGTTGCCTACTGTGCCGTAGAAACGGTAGAAAATTGCAGCATTTTCTGGGTTTTATTTTACTTCAAATCGAAAAAAATTGTATTTACAATAACGCTTCAATTCATTCCGACGATTGGATGGGTGATCACGTTATTTTTTTTTTAAAGACATAACGAGTAGACATGGTTTCAGACGCGACGTAAATATTCCTAGGCGAAGAACACATACCGGGTAAATAAGTTCATATCTTTCCAAATTGCCACAATTAACACGCTACTCACCAACCGTATTGGAACTTTTTAGATTCCCAAAAAACGATTTTTTAATAAAGGTTTTTAGACGTCAAAAAATTCCGTAAACTTGCGCTGAAAATAAATCCCAGAACCAGCACGCTTTCGAGTGCTCTAACTGGAAGTTCTTGGCTTGCTGCGCTCATCATCGCCATTGTGACAGCCGGACACGCACGGCTCCGATTGCACTATCGATTATGCTTGAAGTTCCGTGGCCGTGTGGGCCACCATTTACTACAAGCTAAATGAGCTTTTGGCTGTAGACCAAGTAGGGTTTTATCTGTCGCAAGCAGCAATAAAGCCATCGCCTACAGCAGCGACCAATTACCGTGCTTTTAAGTCGGTCCTGCACTTCCAGTTTTTGCTTAGGACACAAATAGGCGCAGCGCTCAGAGGTGCTTGATCTTTTGCATGGTGCTTACAGGTCCTCCTGCGTCCAGGCGCTCCACCAACACAGAGACCGACTGGGTGCGACCTCAAGCGCAATTATAAGTAGTACGATTCTGATGAAATGGTGCATGGTAAAGCGAGGATGAGCAAACACAAAAATGTACATCAGTACTTGTATTCTCGGCATGCAACTGCTCTATCAGTTGAGAGACCGGAAGGATGTGATTTAAAGCGCAATTATCAGCATGATATTCTGCTCAAACATGAAGCACTACGAGGAGAAGGGATATGCATAACTACCAAGTAAAATGTACAGATTTGCTTGAGGTGAGCGAACTGCCGTGATGAAAATTGTTTTGTTTCGAATTCGTAACGCGGGTGAAAAGAAAAATAATTATAATGGACACATTTCATGCGATTTAAAATATGAAAAAATACGTACGGCAGTCTCGGGATGTGGCAACTCAAATAAAAAAGTACATACATAAGAGAAGTGTGCACTAGAGACCGAGTAAACGCTTAGTAAGAAATATAGGAAAGGATTACGGGAATGTCAGAACACAAACACGAGATAAATAGCAAGGAGGCTGGCGACGCGCCAGCAGGAAGAGCTGTTCATGAGCAGCACATACACACACCAACATATACACCTACACACGTACACAGTAACGTACATATGAACGTATACACACCGACACACACACTCATCTATAGACGCACGTAGGTCCATGTAGAATCTATACACACGCACAGTTACACGGACACACACGCAACTACATACTTATGCACATAGTCACCAACACAGACATGCACCTACATAGGTACACATGTGCATTCTCAACCTAACAATAGCATCACAAGATGTGCGCAAGCAAGCAGAACAGAGTCTAAAGTGCCAACTAACGTAAGTAGGCACTTACAGTACCGGTACTGCGGTGCCAGCTGCATGCTGTGTGTACGTATGTGCACATACGGTGCTAAATTTGCTAAATTTTTGACATGGAGTGCACTCTCGCAATTTGAGAACATCCTGAAATATGCACAAGAGTAATAGTTGTATCAGCAGATACATGTGTACGTACCTATGCTATGTCTATATATATATATGACATGCGTATATACACATAACGGAAGTTGTGCTATCACAGTGATCTTATAAGTAGAGACTACAGACATACAATATTTTCAAAAGATAAGAATGAATTCTTACCGCACAAAAAGCAAATGATGCAAGTATAAAACCAAGCCAACACATAGGTGCGAAGAAGCAAATAGTTACAAAGAGTGACACAAAATAAGTGTACCGGCAAATAGACAATGCAGACCAAAGTGTTCCACTGACCAACTCGAGAGATGTAGGTACTATGGGACAGACTCTCACGGTCTACGGTACCGTACTCAGAACGATGACCCGTGAACTATGAGCCATACCCATCACGATCTACGCACAACCACGAGTTGCGAACTATGAGACACACCATCACGATCCACACACACACACTATGAGACACACAGCATGATCCATAAAGACAACCATATACCCAGGCCACGCCCACACACAGGTCAGAGACAGCAGGCAGATGGGGTACTCGGGCAGCAGGTAGACAAGCCCCATTCAGCTACACTAATGAGCCTTTAAATACATACGGTAACACTGTGAGCAGAACTGTGGCGGAGCTGGGCAGCGAGTTACTTACTTACCATTTGAACACAATTAACCTATAAGGGCCCGCGTGCTGCATAAACGATGCCTCAAACAATGCTAGTCCTATGAGAACGAGACCTTTTCTTTGGTCCTGTTATAGAGCAAGACATTTACATGTGATCATGGTCATTCTATGCCGGTAATCTCTAAGTAATTATTGTTCCAGTTTTTACAAAAAAGAGCCATACAGAGTGCTGGGATCCTTCAGGACGGTACACGTTAACATGGGGCGCTGGTATGCTTTGAAAGTGTCGTACAGTGTCAGTTTTAGGTGGGTGAGAGGATACACTGAAGTACTTACGTATATTAAGGAAACTCCAGCGTGGTCAGAGTGAAGGTGTGTGAGAACTGGTTGGTAGTATTAAAGGTGCTGCTTGGTTGCTGGTATGAAGTATGAACCAGGTCAATTGGTGGTTTGAAGGAAGTTGGTGGCTTGAGTGAGGTTGGCTGGTGACTTGCAAGAGCGAACAAAGCCATAGCCTATATATATATACATGTTGTACAGTAACGCAATTGCTGCTCTTGAACATATAGGCTACTGGAAAAGTAGTAGGCTACCCTTTACAACAATTACTACAGAAAGTTATCGATAAGCACACAGTTGTTCCTATAGGCTGCTAAGACTTTCTCCGTAAGAGAAAATCAAACGGAGAAAATATGTATGGCGATACCTGTTCGGTTTAAATCCCATGAAGCAACTCAATTGTAAACAACATATACAACATGTCAATAGTAGACTATATTACTATGCAAATAAAATAGAAGTCGGTTTGACATTGTGGAAATCGACTAGCAAACAGAATTAAGCAAGCTGGATGTTTATAATAATTTAGAATCAAACAAGTAGCTATGCTTCTTATGTGTGAAACTAGTGACAAACTACACCAGTCAAATAGAGTAGGTATGCTTGAAGATGTGAAAATATGCCAAACTGTAAAAAATGTTTGACTTTGAGAAATCACTACGATACACTACAGGCGTGCTTGAAGACTTGGCGATAATGCAAAAGTCCGTAGGTACCTACAAATTGCACGCAAATATGTATAGCTATAGGTACCTATGAAACTGGGTATCACTACCAACTCGGGAAATTTCAGCACGCCGTATCCTAGCCAGTGGACCGGACTAAGATCAAAGAATGAGTTCTTTCACTTCAACAAGCTGCCGATGAAACAGAAACTTTTAGGCACTTCAGCATGTAAGCAGAAGCAGAATAGCTACAGGGTAAATTTTTATATGAAAAAAAAAACAGATACCCGCGTGAAGTTCAGCACTTTGAATTCAACTGACACATGTACAAGTAGGTACATCTGATATTGGTTATTTTGCAGATGAATACCAAAACGTTCCAGTAGGAATCCGGAAGCGTTTCAGTTTCCAGAAGCGTTCTAATACAGTCGTAGAACGAAATCCTGAAGTTCTAATACAGTCGTAGAACGAAAATCTGGAGTTCTAATACAGTCTTAGAACGAAATCCTGGAGTTCTAATACAGTCGTAGAACGAAATTCTGGAGTTCTAATACAGTCGTAGAACGAAATTCTGGAGTTCTAATACAGTCGTAGAACGAAATTCTGGAGTTCTAATACAGTTGTAGAACGAAATCCCGGAGATCAAATACAGTCATAATGCGAAATCCCGAAGAGTTTCAACCCATGGTCCGGAACCGGGCAGCATTGCAGTAGTAATAGTGCAGTGTTGCAGTGCAATGAGAGTGCTATACATTTGCATAACTGCCACCATGGAGAGCGTGGCAGTGAGACGTAGCGCTTCTATTGTGGAGGGGACTTATCGTTTAGAGTCGCGTATGGTCAGTGCGTGCGGACCGTGCAGTACGTGACGAGACAAACTGAGCGTTTCCCTCTCCCACACAACAGAAACAAATGAGCGTTTGGTGTAGTGCGGCAGGTAAGTCCGAATGTAACTAATGATCGCTCCACGCTCACAAAGGTACGTTAAGAGAGCTCTTCATATATGCTAGAACAGCTAGCTATAGTACCTACCAATGTGTTATAATGAACGCAGCTCGCACCTACATTAAAACAGCTTTTATATTAGCTAGAGCAGCTAGTACGAATGTGTTACAATGACCGCAGCTCGCAAAACAAAGTGCCGTACGTACCTACATCACAAGAGCTTTTTATTCTAGTACAAATGTATTAAAATTGAGTGAGGACGATACAATTACGGAAATGAGAAGTGCTCCCCTGCCTGTGGAGGCAGGCGGCACTCAGCAAACTCTTGCTACAGAAGCAATCCAGCTGAACGCGTAGCAACTTCAATAGGATTTACGAGGGGCAAAATTACTCTCGCAGAATGCGAAGAGAAAGAGTCGGAGCTGTGAGCCAAGCAAAAAAGGTTGCAGAGAGAGAGACAGAAAGATGCACGACAAGTAAGAGAGAGAGAGAACGAGCATGAGAGAAAGAGAGAGGTCGGCGAGGTGGGGTATTGATTTTTGCGACTTGAGCGCATTTATCTTGCGAAGTTTTGCCTCGTAGCTTGAGCGTGACATGCTCGGCTACAAGCAAAAACACTTAGTGTAGCCATATCGGAGCTAGATAGTTACTTTAGTGCTGACGTTCTGTGCAGCCTTCATTGATTGATTGGGCAGTGTGTGTGTGTGTGTCGGTCGTGCTGGTATTACTGTATAGGCGGGGTCTGTGTAGTGTGTGCGTGTGTATGCATAGGTGTGTGTGTGTGTACATTTATGGGTGAATACCGTACATATAGGTGGGTATGTATGTGTACCACGTCATAAATATGAGGGGTGGATGGAGAAACTTTCCTAGGTGGAGTGCGAAATACTCCGTCAAGGCAATGATAACAATGACAATATTAATACCTACCAAATTACGAATGGTAATAGTCACAATTTTTTATTATTACACACCGTAGCTATATATAAAATTAGCTATACCATTTATAGTTCTAAAAATAACTCCTTGTATAACAAGGTTAGGACACCAATGAGCAGGAAGATATATATTAGTGTAGTTTGGTAGCAGCTTTTCAACTATGCAAGTTTAACTATGCAAAAGAAGATATATATATATATAGGCCTATACATAATATATATAGCAAAGCATGACCAACCATAATTTGCTATATAATTACATAACTTTCCTATTTTCTATAAATCAAACGCGTGATGAATAGATACTGTTACATAATATATATAGCAAAGCATGACCAACCATAATGTGCTAGATAATTACATAGCTTTCCTATTTTCTATAAATCAAACGCGTGATGAATAGATAGGTACTGTGGCATGTACAACTGAGAGAGATAGGCTACCTATTTCGAATTATTAGCCTAACTGCAATAACGTAATGCAATCTGCATAACCGAAAAAAATAGTAGTAGGTTCAGAAAATCATTAAGTGCTGGCAATCGAGACAGCAAAGATCAATAAATCAGCGAGGCCGGGCATAGGTATTAGTCGAAATAAGCAACATGATTTATTTCATGATGATGGTCATCAATGATCAGTAAGATGAGGAGCGTCACAAAGATGATCAGCAAAATTTATTGAAATCATAACGATTGGGATTATCAAAACTAAGATCAGATGAGATCACAAACATCATAAAGATCAGGAGTGTATCACGAAAGGTCAGCAAGATCATAAACATCAAGATTATCACTAGATGATCAGCAAAGATAACTACCTATGTAGAATCACAAAAAATACGGATGTAATAGCCTAATAGGTGATACGTATCAGCAAGGATCAGTGAGATCATCAAGATGAAGAGTGGTTAGAGCGAAGCGCATGTTGTCTCAAGATCTGAGATTCGCTTCCCAGTCAGGGAAATGAAATTTTGGGATGCTCGGCATTGCAGCGTTAGCGATATTCAAACTCCACTGCGAGCAGTGACTTAACTAGCAATGGAGGCGGTCGGGGGTTTCGCGGTTGTTATATGAGCCTTCCGTATTTGAAATCACATCTCTGACAATCTTGGGTCAACTGCAGCCGTACACCACAGTACTGCCAGGCTCAACGGGAATTCATTAACAGCACGAGCCAGTGTATGTGAATTTCGCAGTTGGGGAGCGCTGTCATTTTACTTTTTCCTTTGCCAGAAAAATCGGCAAGGATCAGCAGGGTCATCAATCGGAAACATGTTGCAGGGGCGATCCGGCAAACTTACTGCGTTAGTAAAGATGAGGACAGTAGAGAGACAATAAGCAACTAACAATAAGATAATAAAGGTAACGTGTGGCACAAAGAAGAGCGAGGATCACTAAGATCGCTGACGACAGGAAGAGGGCCATCAGCAAGATCAGGATATATCACTAGTATCATAAAGACGAGTGCCACATGGAAGATCAATCAATTAGCCAAGGGATAGGCAGAGGAACCAGGCGGGGAGGCACCAACATGCATCGCGAGCAGGTCCCAGCGCCAGCAGCGAGGATCACAGTGCAGGGGAACCGGTTTGTGTGTCGGAGGGGGCGGGAGAAATGGGGGTTAAGAAGGGGTACGGAGCAGGAGGGGAGAAAGGGGTGAAGCAAGGATTCACCTCAATGGGGAGACCAGTGGGTGACGTCAGCAGGATACTGTATCTGTGTGTTTGTAGGTACCTATGGTACTTATTCCTGGGATTCCTCAACACTCGGCCCCAGATCCGGCCATACAGCTACGCGATGACATCCCACCTAATATCAGAAGGCATCACAGGTGTATGAGTCTGGTGCACACCTACACCTATACACACATACACCAACATATGCACAGAGAAAGTGGAGTCAAAGTAACCAAATGCTTCACAACATTAGATTGTGAAAATCAAAGATGATAGTTTTCGTACTAAATACAGTAGCTATAGGTACACAGGGAACCCTTCAGTTGATATTTCACATTAACAAAACCAGAAACAGCTTTAAATCAAGGGCTTAAAGACTTAGCTGTGCGTATTATATTTAGCACGAACAACTTTCAGTCTTAAGGAAGCATATTCCAGCCGTCGGGGGAAAGGGTTAACTGGAGGTAGAGTTCCCCGTGAGTACACAGTCGATCTGGCGCCGCGTTACACACGCACACAGGGACGAGATACACACAAACACACACGGGAGACCATACGTGCCCCAGGGACAGCCCCAGGCAATATCCCGATGGGCCTACCACCACCAGTCACCAGCTCTACAGATGCGTATCACAGACACCGCTCCCACTCACAGAACCTATACTCTGCTCTGCTAATACGAAAAAAATGCGGCACAGAACACTGAAGTTCAATAGTCTATTTCCACAATGTAGCTATGCATACAATCTGAAACCTATGACTTCCTGCAACGCTGCTGAAATTGAGAGAGAAAAAAACAGCTGGTTTCTCTTTCCCGATTTGAAGGACTAGATAGAAAATATATCAGCTGAACGCCAAGGAGAAAAGCTAGGCGGAAATACGAGGTTCAAATGGACAGCAAATAAGTTCCTCGAACGTGCTCCAGACACTGTATGGTAGGCTATATCTTAAGTCTTGACGTCTCTTTCTCCAGTTTGGGAGATGAAAGGCTTCTCTTTTCAGAATCGCTTTTTACTCCTGATGATTCACATGTTGCACAGTACCGGTAGGCTACCTATTTTTTTTTCTCATTAGCAAAGGTGCTACTTTATTCGGATTCCGTTTGCTTCGTTGTTTTTTATGCACGTTCCTTATTCTCACTTCATTGATTCAGGTAGCTATTACGTCTACGCTAGAGATGAAGCTGTCCCCGCTGTAGCAGTAGGCATCAGAATCTAACTTCAGATTCTCCCTACCATACTAGACTCGACGTATACACCAATCTGTACGTGGGATACAACTATGATTACATTTCTGCCACTACCTGAAGTTATGAACTTTTTTTGCTCCGTTGCTTGAAAGCCAAAAAGAATAAAACCGCCTCAAATTTGTCTCTCATTTTTTTTTACGGCCCGGACGCCTTTGACATATAATACAAAAAGCACTGCTCATCACTCAAAACATAAACAGAGAGCAGCCCGAGCGCACTCATATCACAGTTTAGATCACCATTATAAAATTTAGAGCGTAGTAAATAGGACACACGTGACGACCTTGTTGTTTACATTGGCACTGAGACAGGTTGTGTGTATACCTACTACGCCAGTGATGGTATCGCGAGCAGGTATACGATCAGCCGACCTCTTTTGTATTGTTTCCAGTATGAAAACGATGGCCATCACAAGGACTATCTTACGCATCGTGAGAGCACAAAGGGAGCAGCGGAGCACATGAGTAGGATTACGATTCAATTCAATATCGATACAGAAATTATTTTTTTCACAAGGTGATACAAATGCCGGCCACTCCGAGCACGTGAGTAGAACTGTAACTTTAATAGTGAAACTGGTACGGCGATACAAATTAATATTATAATGCTGAGAAATCCGCTGCCAAATACGACGCACACTCAAGATAGCGTAGCTACTTAGCTCATTTTTGTAGATTAGGTACAGATAAGCACAAAAAATTCGGTTAGCTACTTTCATAAACACAAGCCATGCACTTCCTGAATTTAGAGCACAAGATTCCTGGAATGCTGTTTTTAGGCACCTGAAAGCATGATGGACTGTCAGCAATTATTACTGTAGCAGAACTCTTCAAACAGAGACTTCCCGAAACTGAGAAAATCCAGGGACGTAGGCCCTTATGTCGTGAACCGTAGCGACAATCGATCCCATATTGAATTAATGGTCAGCAAAAAGGTGCAATAAGCTTAGTTTGTGGCGCAATCAACAGAACAACACTGTGAATTCCTACGGCATCAGCCGAATGAAATGTTTTACGAATGTAGCGGAACAAACATAGCGATGAATTTGTCATCTCAAAACTTAAACTCATCTCGAACGGAGACAATGCGCATAGCCCTATTTAGGTACGTATTAAGGAGTACCACGGGATAAGCAAACTGCGTAGGTATGGTATTTCATTTACATGTACGTAGCTAGGTTGTGCGTTGCAAAGGAAAGAAAGATACAGCATGTTTACAATATATATATATATACTTACATGATTTATCGGATAATTTAGAACATCTTCTGAGTTTTAGTTTTATTTGCCCAAGCTTTCGAACAGTTAAACACTGGTCGTCGTCAGGGGAACGAAATTTCAAAACGCTAGAGCTATCTGCACAG
>LQNS02004412.1:13244160-13258264 GCA_001587735.2 Parhyale hawaiensis | reverse complement strand
CGTTTTGAAATTTCGTTCCCCTGACGACGACCAGTGTTTAACTGTTCGAAAGCTTGGGCAAATAAAACTAAAACTCAGAAGATGTTCTAAATTATCCGATAAATATGAATCCTGAGTGTCAAATATTCCGACTTATTCATACTTACATGATGTGGAAAATAATATACCTACATATATCATACCTGACAGCCATCAACCGCTTTATCAAAGAATAATATATCATACGGTACCTGACGACCATCAACCGCTTTATCATGGATGAAAAAAATATCATAACTGACCACCATCGAAAGCTTTATTATGCATGAAAAAATGATATATCACACCTGAAGACTAGCAGTCGCTACAGTTTTCTTAGCACCAACGACTTGGCACAAAGTTCTACCATAACTGCAACTTTACAGAAGTTCGAACACGGTAACGTGCCGGCTGAAGTTCCAACGGTGTAACAACCTCGCACAAGTTCTGAGATAATTAATTAGCTTAATTACCTCATTGAAGATACGACATAAATAACACCTCACTACATCTTGGCATCCTTACATACCCTACTGAAGTTCTAAGACCATAACAACCTTACCGTAAATCTAACATAACAACAATATCACTGGAGCTCTGATATCTTCACAATCCAAGCTGAAGTTCTCACATTATGACCACCTCGCTGAATTTCTGAGACAATTATAGTTCCGCCGAAGTTTTAACATAAGGCCGATGTTGCTGAAGGTCAGGCTACAAAAAAAGAACTAAAAACGCATGCAATATCGTGACTGAGCTGAATAAAAGATAAAGGTTGTGCCAACGGTACAATACGCTGCAGAGTACGCCATTAGCAACACGGAATTAGCGTGCAACAAGATGATGGTCTATATTTTAACCCTAATCGCTCGGTCACGTTTCAATTACTTCTCGTTCTACGACAAAAATTCACACGCGATCTAAAATTAAAGCGCAGCAATATGATGTTCTACATTTCATCCCTAATCGCTCGGTTACGTTTCAAGAAGGGCTATTACTACAAAAATTGATGTTTGATGTAGGTACATTAACGCGCAGTATATAATAAGATGTTCGAATTTGTCATTCTTGACCGCTCGGTCACATTTCGAATAATGCTCTTACTACCTCGACTATTACGCTTAATATGGAAGTTAAAGAAATAACGAGCATACTCGCTTTGGATCATCACAACCAGTAGATCACTGCGTACCTATCATAAAAGCGTTCAGTGAAAGATGTACAATAAATATGTAAAGACTCACCCTATGTTCTCTGCTATTTTCTAACACTAGATCACATAATACGGTTGGTGTAAGCTGCCGTATGCAACACCGTATCGATGTTGCAGCGCTGTCTGTCTGTCTCTCCGTCCGTGCAGCCCCCACGTGCGTACCTACTAGCAAACGACGCAGACATGAATTCCTTATTGTCCGATTCATTATTTGACTAGGCTAATTCCATTGCGATTCACAACGTGTATATATGCATTTCTTACTTTAAAAAGTAAATTTTGCTCTGTTGTATTACACGCTTTTGGCGTTATTTACTAATAGGCAACATAATGAACATATACTGCAGTTTCCAAGTGCTTCCCGTAGTCCGGAAGTCGCAATCAAACGCCGACAAAATTAGCTACGCAGGTTAATTTAAATAAAAATGAAATGTTTTTGTTACTACACACTATAGTGAAACCCAATACAAACAATAATGCTGTTCACACCACAAAAAAGGCTCAATTCTCGAGTTTCCGAGTGTGTTCGTGTCCGCGAACTGAGAAAAAGACGTGATCTTCCAGGAGCAGATTGATCGTCTGGACTCGGCTCTACCCAGAAAATGATCAGGTGCGCACGAATCCCAGCTGCTCGGCCGTCAATCATCGCATACGATGTGGTTTGCCACTGTAGTTAGCTGCAGCTGCCCTGAACTACATGTACAGAAGAACGCGTTGTTTTCGCCGCGTTTGGGGCAGTAAAAGCATCCAGAAGTAGGTACCATGCAGAACGCATGCGCGTGGCACACCTCAACTTATGACATCCCATGCCTTGCTGAGAACAGTATTTTTGTCAGTTTTTAAGACGACAGGATACCTATCTATAGATATATATATGTATATGAGAGCAGGTTCTGGCTCTAGCGTGCTCCTCGTTCTTATAATACGTGGATCCTATAAAACAATCAATAGGCGCGTGGCGGCAGTACAAGACGTTCTGTTTCACAAGCTGGCACGGTTCTCACAGCAAGAACAGAAGCCACGAGTGACGTAGGGGATATCAATAGCTGCAATCTATATTGACTGCGAGTGCAGCGAGGTATGCGGCTGTCGTCATAATGCTTCTGCTCTATTTAGTCTAACTTATTGCGTCACGAAAGCACTTGTTCGCATTTATGGGCGTCGTGATGTACCAAGTGATTCATAAATGTAGGTACAGGCACACGCTCCAAAACCAGTCGAGCTTAACAAACACAGGTACTGCATAATAAAAGCAGCATTTGTACAACAAACACAGCATTTAGATAGCAGGCTCGAAACCTGAACAGCGAGCACAACACCAGTACAACAAATAAAACTTGTACAACAAGCAAAGCACGTGTACGACAACAAACACAACACCTGTACAACAAACACGGCAACAACAACAACAAGGAACGTATCTAATATTCGCACGAGAAACACAACACCTGCACAACCAACAAACAACACAAAACAACAAAATTACGGACGCGCGCAACAAAGAGCGCAGAAATAGAGCCTCCATAATTAAGGCGAGCCAGAAGAAGAAGAGGCGACACAAAAGACCCGTGCCATCAGTGAAGTTTGTTAACGAGAAAAGAACGTACGGTGCTGAGTCTCTGGAGGGGGGAGGTATGAAACCGGGGGTGGCAGAGAGGGAAGAGGGGTTGTTGGTTCGATACAAATAAAGAGCGAACAGACACAGTGAAAACAGATACAGATACGGTACCGAGACAATGGCAGTCTTGTGGTGCAGGTACAAAAACGGGCGCAACTGAGAGGGGGTGGACGGAGGGCTGTGACGATGTAGATATAGGAAGACATGTTCTCGTGACATTCGGTAGTACGGTACGGATACATAGCCTACAGTATGCAGTACGGAAACTTTACCTGAAGTACGTTACCTACATCTGCTGTGACTGTGCAACCCCTAGTGTAGGGCACATCACACCATAATAAAAATTTTTATTTGCCTCGCCAACTGTCTCACTGTCGTTACTCTCAAAGGTTTACACAAAGAATTGATGAAAAAACATAACTATATATTCTTGTAAAATCTATATATATATATATATGTATATACCATAAATAGTTATATGTAAAGTGAGACTTTATTACAATCTAGTCTAATGCCGGGACCACACTATACATCCGCAGGTACCGTACGACGTGATGCTAGGAAGCGCATCTCGCATGTCATTCACGCTACCGTATCTATGCTACCTGTTTAAAAATATTTCAGGAAGACGTGTGGGCTGATCATCCTCGCTTCACATTGCTGGTGCGAATGAACCGTACACATGTACCTAGATGGAAACATATAAACAACACAGCCGTATCACTGATACGTATGAAAAACGAGGGAATATATACATTCTGACGGACATTGCCGGTAAACTCGAAAAATTAATACAAATTTTGTACGGAAACATTTGGCAGTTCGAGGAGAAAGATGGCAATGTTTCGTCTACTAGTGGATCTGTCAGTAACTTCTTTCAATAAGACAAATAGAAGATCAAGTAGCGCACTCTACTATTACGTACGTACCTAACGAAACCGACAGTACAGTTTAGATGCACCTCTACTATGAAGGAGAACCACTGAAATTTACCGCAACGTGGAATGAAACTTGAAGAGTAAATTCACTAAAAGCAAAGCTAAGAGCTAATTTACCAAACGTGGAACTCGGGAGTAAATTTTATAAATAAGTGAAAC
Organism: Parhyale hawaiensis; assembly: GCA_001587735.2. Lineage (NCBI taxonomy): Eukaryota > Metazoa > Arthropoda > Malacostraca > Amphipoda > Hyalidae > Parhyale > Parhyale hawaiensis. The sequence continues at coordinate 13,254,318 of LQNS02004412.1, read as the reverse complement.
TTGGAGCAAATTTATCACATGGAAAACTTAGAGCAAATTTAGCACAAGTGAAACTTAAAGCAAATTTACCACATAGGAAACTTGAAGGAAATTTACTATACGTGAAACTTGGTGTAAATTTGCCACAAGTGAAACGTTACGCAAATTTACCTCATGGGAAACTTGGAGGAAATTCACCACAAGTGAAACTTGAAGCAAATTACCACAAGTGAAACTTGAAGCAAATTACCACAAGTGAAACCTGAAACAAATTACCACAAGTGAAACTTGGAACAAATTTACCACATGGGAAACTTGGAGCAAATTTACCATGAGTGAAACTTGAAACAAATTTACCACATGGGAAACTTGGAGCAAATTTACCTAGCAAGAGCGCGCAGCTGACGGACGACAGCCAGTTAGGCCACTAACCAGGCAGGCTGTAAATTATGGTCAACTTCTAGCCGAGATCTGCAGCAATCGGGCCACACTCCATGGAAAATACCTCAGACTTGGTGCTCATCAGTCAGTGAGTGACAGACGGACAGACAGCGCGCCTCTAATTCTCTTGAATTATTGATGAAAAGTCTTAAGAGTCCGCATCTAGCAGTTCTGAACGCCAATATCTGCAATCTCTCTTCTGGCACCGCAGCTATAGACGAAGCTGGATGGAAAACTATATAGCATCAGACTTCAGGCGTCGTCGATTCGCCCACTTTGATGGTGATAACTTAATTCGATTTCGCCCTAACATATCGGCATCCTCAATCCAGAGCTGTCGATGCACCACAACCAACAAAGTTCCACGAGTCAATTGCAAACCGATTGCGCTTGGCACGGCCGAACACTCAATCCGCACTTGGAAGTCATGGAATGGGAAGCCCCAAGGGAAGAACTATACCACGTCAAGACGCCCGTAATGTTGCGAAAACGCATCGCTCCTACCAACCAAGAAACAATTCTTGTCAGACTGGAACGCCAGCAGTCCCCATGGCAAAATAAGGATTCGGGAATGCATTCCAAGCCAGCATCGATTGGGAGAAGAAACACAAATCAAATTGAATACAGCGGAGTCGGGAGGAGACGAACAGCTTACAATGCAAATCTTCATGTCATTCTAACAGCTGAAATTCAGCGCACACCGACTGAAAGAAAAAGAAGAGTTTGGAACTGAACAGCCTCATTACCGCAGTCCTTGTCAATTTGAACATTTAAAAAGCTTTCAGCTCAGCAGCGAATGAGCCATCGACAAGAAAATCACCTGAACTTCACATTTACAGTGAAATGTAGGATATAGAAGAAGGTTTGAGTTGAGAGCCGTTTGAGGCTGAACCTATACGGAGGCAAACAACTTCACTTCATTGAGGTATCTAAATAAATAGAAATTGGTATGGGTAATATATAGGTAAGCTGTCTCAGCTCTCTTCATAGTTACCTAAAGCAGCACATATCTATTACTTTCCTACTCAGTACTCATTACAGACAGCTTCAGAAGGAAGTCCACAATTGAGCTCGTTTGAGAGAAAAATGGCGGGATTTTTCCCACCGGACTAGCTAATTGTGGGAAAAGTGATGGCAGTCTCCCCACACTATCTGAGGAGGCCAACCGCCACACTTGGGGAGTGTTCTGAGGTGCATTAGTGTGTATTGGCAGTCTGTGGACACATACATCACCGTGGGTGTAGACGAGCAATGTTTGCATCAATCAATGTTTGCGGGAATAAAACATCAGTTCGGTAGCAATAAGAGTATGTGTAACAAGGGTTACAGAGTCGGCTGATGAAGTCCGACGCCGACTCCTGGGTTCAGCCAGTGTCCGACTCTGCATCTTTGGAGTCCAAAAACCCCCGTCCCAATATTTTAACTTTATGAACCCAATTTCACCCGACTCCGACTTGTAGGACGAGCTAGAGTCCGACTTCCACAAGATCCGACTCGAACTTTAACGCTACAACTTTGTTGGTAAAGTCACAAATGTGTGCAGTACAGGCACAAAAGTGTCCAACAGTCAGTGTGTTCACCCCCATACACAGTAAATGAGCAACAGCGACACCACGTGTTACTTTCGGCGGACGTTTAAATTTAAAGCAATTATTCGATACTAACGGAGGCCGCGAACTATAAGCTCTCAGACATCGGAAGAATGGTTTTCCGAGAGGGAGAGCAGGTAAAAATAGAAGAAAACAAATAGGAGCCACTCGCTGCTCGTGCATCTATTCATTCATACACTGCTACCTCAGCAAAGGAGGTCATGTTTTTGCCGCGGTTTTGTTTGTTTGCCTGTTTGCTAGCCCCATAACTCAGAAAGTTATGTACGGATCTTCATAAAATTTGCAGGTCAACTGTTAGGAATGTGACCAAGGAGAAATGATTAAATTTTGGTTTTGATCTAACACTCCGTCTGTCTACCGTACTGTCACTTAGGCTACCTAGCATTGCGCTGTTTGGCAGAGATCTTCGCTCTCGCAGTGTAACTCTTCTTTTTAATATCTCGCAACCAAAAGCAATGAAATACGCAGGCATCTTAATGCGAAGAGTACCTATTAATGAACACAAGCCAGCAATTATTTTAAAACGCTTAGCGCGCAAATGACAGTTATTGTGCACTGCATGTGTATCTCATGGCTAGGCCTTGAAAGGAGTTGGTGCATCGCTAACTACAGGAAGGTCATTAGCCTATAGAACTTGATATCGTGAGAACAAGATGCTCGTTTTCATCCTCTATAACCAAGTGAAGACGGTTGGGTCAGGTTCTAAAAACTGAATACGTATATGTCCTACACCTATATTTATACGTAGCATTTAACAGATTGTTCACAAATCTTCTTGCATTTTCCTCTATTCGTGAGCATGGCAGTTCTGGAGGAACCCAACATGGAGAATGAACAGCCTACGGCCTTTTGTCATATAAATCGCTACTGATCAAAATCGCCTGCCACGATAGGCTCGGCCGCAAAGCAAACCGTTGGGCGGCAATGCTCCCCAAGGTCGAGACTTAATACCCTGCAGAAAGAAGAAAACTTTAGGTTTTACAGCCTTAATACTAACAAAGGGAGAAATTTAGTGGGAGGCACACTGGTTTTCAAACGTGGACAATGTTTACAGCCTGGCGCTCTAGATGTAGCCGTAGTATAGGTACGGTTTCTGATTCCGTAGTCGAGACGTGTTCAGTTTCTGCCAGAACACACCATTTCTGATATTATACATCGGATGGTAGGTACGTACGCTATGTGACGTATTATTTTCCTTCTATACGGCAACATAAGAAGGATGGATCATAATACATAGATCCAACACTATTCTCGTACTGCATTGTCGTTTCCCAGTTCCTTCCCTTCACTACATTCTGTTTCTATTTTCTATTAAGTTTAGGTTTAACACAGGAGCCGCCCAACAATTTAATTCTACGCTCCGAACCAAGTTGTCATCGCTCCTCACTGCAAAATCCCGTGCAGCGCGAATGGACCGCGTACAATCAACAAACTGAATTAATGAATGAACAAAACTAACACGCACCTCTCCGAGCCTGCAGTAATTCAAGGAAGAGCAGCGCTGGCCGCCAAGGCGAGGCGGTCTCCACACGTGATGAGTCAGCACATTTGAGCTGCCGGCATCGCTGCACAGTGTACCTAGCAGCCGTGCTGGTACAGCATGCAAGCACTGGTACGCACAACGGTGCGCTCTGGATTTATGTGCACAGTAGCTATAGCAGAATTACGCCTATGTCATGATAAAAAGAATTTGAAACGGTGTGTAATACTTTGAAGTGCACATCCACACATAGCTAATTTATACGATTTTGCATCAGCAGCCCGATTAGATTAGATACACTAAAGATGTCAATATAATACGATATACGATTGTACACAGCCTGATACGCTGCAGATAGGCTACGTCAACAGCAACATGTAGGTACGTTATACGACAGCACACAAGCTGTTGCAGCTGCTGCGTAGCAAGGTTTGCGCGGTAGGAAAGTCGTATTCTGCACCACGACTCTGACAATGAAATACTGCGCACGCATAATTAATTACAATCTTAACAGAATTTCTCGCCGCCCAGGAACCGCTTATGATCTCAGTTTCTGGAGCGGCCATAAATTTGGTTAGGGAACATCAAATAGCATATGTATTAGGTATACTTCGCAAACGAAGTGTGTGCACAAAGGCGGCCTATATAGCTACCCAATGGCGCGGCTATTGCACGACATTCACTGATGGTTGCAAACCGGTTGGTGGCAAATGCTGCAAGTGTGAAGTTGTTATGCTGGTGGCGACTGTAGGGAGGCTAAGCCTATATAACGAAAGCATAGGCTACAGTAAACCATTGCTCGTCAGAGCAGCACAACTGTTATTCGTAATAGCGGCTAGAGAACTGGTCAGTAGCTACGTGTTATTGGATTAAACTAGAAGCAGTGGCAGGTTTCGGCTCCTAAAGTTGGGTACAGCGTTGTTTTATACCAGGATATTAGTGATTCTTTCATCAAGTAAAAGATAACTTATGATACTTAAGTCAGTAGCTATCCTCTTGTTCATAATATAATACTTATAAATATCCTGGTATGGAATACAAAGAACTGTTGCGGACTGTCACGCAGGATTCCATTCGGGTTCGAAAGAGAGTCGGAGTCGGCAGCGAATAGAAATTTTTTTGGCGGGGCAAGCAGTCGGAGTCGCCCAGTCACTCGTCCCAGAAAGCTGGGCCGGAATCGGTGAAAACGGGCCTATTTTAATGAAGAAACGGTGTCAACAGTATCTGGGGTCTAAAAGTGGTACGAACCAGGAGTCGGAGTCAGCCCACCCGAATCCGCAACTCTGGATTCCAGCTCACATAAACAAGACGAGCTCGTTCATTGACCTCAGGGCGGGTGTCGGCAACCAAGTAACAGGTGTGCCGTACGGTGAGGAGGCGATAATAACTACAGGTGTGCACGTAATCGTCACTGCGCTAAATATATGAACGGCCAGGCGATATATTCAAAGACATTGATGTAAGTACCTAATTGGTTCACAAATCACAGTCTATTTTTTAAATTAATACATACAATGTGATTAACATGGCGGTTGCGATGTGCATCACATGCCAAAGCCCAGGGCCGGGCTCCCTAAACCCTGTAGGTGTAGGACTAGCTAGGCCTAATACGGAGGGGGAGTAAAATATTCTTTTATTAAATTTGCCAAAATCAACTTGAATAAGTTTGTTTCATTTAGTAAAGTACGGCATGAATTAAATTTGTACAGGGTGGGAAAATGTGTTTTCAAGGGGTGCCATGCATAGCAAAATGCTGCGAACCAGTAACTACTGTTATATTTCTACGGTACACACACTACCTAGCAACCTACCTATAAACACTCTACATAGATATAGCAGAGTAGAATAGTCCAACGACAATAGTTCTGAGTCAACATGCCAGAAATCTTTCATTTTTCCCTATTTGGAGTAGCTCACAACGGAGCGAAGTCTCTGGGCTTTGGTCCCTCTCTAGGAAAGAGCCTCTGAGCCCGTCCACTGTCCATAACCTAATCCATAAATAAGTTTAATTTTACACCAAGCAGGCTGTCCAGTAGAGCTGTGCTTCTTCAATACGGACCTACGAACGGCCTGAAGAACTTGTCACTCCTGCATTAGAGCACTTCAGATACTTGAGGAAAACGGTAGGCAGCAATTCGTGCACACGCGCACAATAAAGTTGGTACACAAACGTGCAGAACTACTGCATGGCAGCCGTCCAAGACGCAAGGCAACACGGGCTCCTGAGTAAACAAATGTGCGTCAACAGAGCGGCCAGCAACCTCCCCACCCCCTCCCCAGCACACACAAATATTCATACACACGAGGAGCATCTCGCTATATTATACCATCATAGCTCTTGATGACGAGGAGAGCTACAACTTCAACAACAGCAGCCAGAAGACGCGGGTTTAAGAAAGGGTAGGATATTAAACGCAACGAAACTATAACACTCCGGAGTGAGAGCAGCACTAAGTGCAGCAGTCGTAATCGGTTTGAAATTTTGCCACAAAATTCGATTCGAAGCGACGATTCGAAAGCCCACGATTGACGTTCCGGAGTACCTACTGTAGTTAAATATTACTCCATTGCTTTGGGCGAATCGAAAACACCTATTCACAGTTCAACTTGCTGAATCCCCGCACAAGGAGCCAGTAAATACCGTACCAAGCAGTGCATGAAGCAGCACATTAAAATGTCGCCAGTAAATAGCTACTAAGCAACACATGAAACGATTAAAAGTAAATACCAAGCACCACATGAAAAAATTGCAAGTACCGTAGACCTAAGTACAAAGCATCACATGAAAAACTCGCCAGTAAATACTAAGCAGCACATGAAATAATAACCAGTGAATACCAAGTAGAACATGTAAAAATCGCCGTCGATACTAAGGAGCTCATGAAAAAAATTGCAAGTAAATACCAAGGAACGCATGAAAAATTCGCCAGTAGCTAAATACTAAGCAACGCATGAAAAAAAATCGTCAGTCAATAGCTACCAAGCAGCACACGATAAATCACCGTCACTACTGTAAGTAAGCAGCACATGAAACAAAAAATTGCCAGTAAATACTAAGCAGTGTACAGAGCTGGAGGCAAATGCCAAAAGGTCATAGGAGGCCTGTAGCTGCAGTGTAAAAACTCGTCGTTGGCCTAGATCACTGTCACGGACGCCGCTCTGTTGTAGCCTTTTGCCTTTAACATTAACGATTTAAAAACATTCCAGTGGGTATTCTAACGTGGCACTGCAAATCTCATAATAACTACCGCTCTTATAATACAGATTTTGGCATGGCATCGCATACCTGTGACATATAAATAGGCCTAGGTATATGGTACCTGCCAATGGCTTCTTCGGCTGTAATAACGTCGGGTGGGTACACACAACGTCAACTGTATCCCTTCCGGATATCATGAATGCATCAAGTACACAAAGAAAAATTTAGTCTCAAAACCAGCACGCCGACGCAAACCAACGCAGTTTGGTGCAGCACAACCACACCAAAGTAGGCATTGCCCTCAGTGCACGGGCTGGCGTGCTGATTCAGGACGTTACTTTTCTTAGTGAGCTATAGCACACACCGTACGCCCAAGTAACAACAGCACACCGGATGACTAAGTATGGAGTACTTCCAACACACTGTACGCTCCGGACACCCAGCAGTACGGTACACACCTAAGGGGTCCCAAGGAGTAAACACGGAGCCCAGACTGTACTAAGGTCTCCTAAAGTGCAGGTCTCAGCCCCTGTCTCGCGAATGGTCCGGACCATCACGTACAGCCCCCTGGACAAATTATTAGGCGCAGCCTCATAGTTTTGTTACTTACTCCGCATATTTTGGACCAATTGGATAGAAATCTTTATAGCAACTATTTAAAGGTTACGCATTACGATAATTCGAGTTTTCTATTTAGATAAGCCCGAATTATGCAGAGTAGGTGCAATAAACATCAGCCTGCGGCTAATAATTTGTCCAATGACTGTACCCGTGGGGCCAACTTGGTGATATACCTACCGACTACAGACCCATAGGCCTTGACTGTACACTCGCTTCACGAACGCCACCAAACAGAAAAAGAAGGAAAAAAATAGTCCCACACGGCCTAACAGGTAAACTGCCGCCTGCCCACCCTCCCAACAAAAGGTCTCACTCACTACGAGATTAGAAAGCCAATGTAGGCAGGAGGCAATATAGTGGTGATATAAGGACGGCACCATCGTCGTCAGCAGCTGGACATCACCCTGACACAAACAGGGGCTGTACTCTGTTGTGACACAACCTAAGCAGCGTGGCCTTTAGGGACTGGAAATAGCGAAGCTTTTTACATGAGGTATTGATCCTATGACCTCCGGGCCCGGGGCAACATGGTCCAATTCTAAAAGGTTGCCTACTCAGGCTTTGGTCATCAGCCTACATGTAAAGTAATAAAAAGTTATATTATTTTACAGTTATATACAGCCGCACATGCCCCGAACAACAAGAGATACGTAAAATGGCGAAAATCGGGTGGGACTGGTTAGGAGGTTAGTACCTTGATCATCAACAAATATGCATAGTACCGTACCTATCGTAGTGAAGTTCAGTAGGGTGCCTAGTCTGCCAAAAGCTAGCGTATAGCCTATGCATTGGCCATCAATGAATAGGTCAACTATAGTATAGTTATAGAACAAAACTGCCGGCAAATATCCTGATGATCATAAATGTATACGGGACAGTGCGAACGGTTCCATTTCTTCAGAACCTACCTACAGTAGGTACCTAGTTAATCAACAGACTTGCAAAGCACTCAACGATCAAAGTCCCGGATGCGACTACAGCTATAAGGACAGGGACGTTCAGCAATGTTACCAAGGACAGCATTAGACATTTGGAAGCGAAGGGGTTACTGCTATCGCTACTATAGGAAATTAGGTATAAAAAATAATAAAGATAGGTAAGAGAGAGGCTAAGTTATATCGAGTGTAAGATATCTACCTCAACCTTCTTGCGCAAGATGATAACATAAAATATCAATTACACATACAAGTCAATTAGTACGGAATATTATGTACGGTAATTACAGCGTGAGGCTAGGCCATGAAACACGAGCTCTTTCAAGCATTACATAAAATTATAAATATAAATACAAGGAACAGGTAGAAAACAAATCTTTTGCTCAGTACTTGCCACAGAGAAAAAAATCTCTAACAGAAACCGCAAGCACTTTAGTCGCATATCGTTCTTGTCTAACAGTAATGCGCTGATAACCCAAAACGAGTGAGATAAGGTAGCGATAAGAGCGGAGCTTGCAATCATTATCTCCAAAGAATGATAGGTTTTTAAAGAAATTCGAGAAGCGAGTGAGAAGTGGGTAAACAAAATTTAATGTAAAATCAAGAGCAGATATATTGCTGGTACAAGGTACGTAAACGGGGAAAAATATAATAATTCGTTGAAGACTGTCCCTTTCGTCACCAGCTAAAATATAAAGCGTGTGATAATTATTAGTCGAATTTTTTTACCACTAAAAATTGAGTGCTACAGAGAATTGAGCTGTGCCAGCGTAATAGAGTTCAGTAGCCTACCTATCACGGGAGACACATGTGTAGGGAATTTTTGGTCCACTGGACATATCCTACCAATGCAGTTGTAAATATTTCCTTCCATCTTGTCGTGATATGGATACCTACCTGGAGGCTGTTAGCCTAAAATTAAATTAATTTTGTCATTGTTTCCAGCGAGGCACTGAAAGAAATGTGATAATCTCGGCAATGCGTTTAGCATAGGCAGATATATATTATATAGCTATAGCTAGTTTGCAGTCTGGTACGATAATATATGAACAGTCTAAATTTCAGTAACGACACAAGCAGAGTTGAGATCAAGTCAGTTTCCTTATAACCTTACTAAAAAATCTCCGAACTTCGTCCAAAATCACCTAAAAAATTAATTTTCAAATGGAGCGTACTATCAAAATAGCTACAGTATATATAATACCGCAAATAATCACAAGAATTTGGCACGAATACCGGTTACAAAAATTAAAGGGTGAAGCTGATGGTGCTCTGAGCACGGTGGCGAGCGTTATGTAGGCTAATCTGGAGCTCGTCCAAAAAAATGAGAGAACTAGCGGAACATGTAGCTAATGGAGCAATCCTTACTCCATGGCAACATGGAAGCCCAACATCCAATACACCCATCAAATGAAACCATAAGAGAAAAAATACCCTATAGCCAGAGCAGAGATTACCGTATCTAAAGAGAGGAACAAGATGTGTATCTATACGTGATAAAAGCCTGAAATAAATTGGCCATACGAAAATCTCAAGAGCGGAACAAGCTATGTACGTAACAATAGCTAGTTAGAGATTAATAGCTACCTATAAGAGAAAGAAGATCTGTAGGTACCTACTTATGTATTAGTAGCTTCAAACTAACTTGTACTAAAGCAGATTAAGATCTCCGGAGAAGTAGGTACCAAATATTTACGTGATAGCAGCTTCAACCAATAATAGATAACTAGTGTCCCGGGCCGTCATTGTAAATGACGGCATATTGGGTTAGTAATGACTGGTGCACGTGTTCGATAAATGGCGGCAGTAAGTTAGCCCTTCAGGAAAACCCCCGCTGTCTCCTGTGCTTATTACTGTTCAGAAGGCTTCTTTATTGGAAATTCAGCATTCTGC
>LQNS02004412.1:13142383-13155043 GCA_001587735.2 Parhyale hawaiensis | reverse complement strand
GTCCTCCTGTCATGGAGAAGCCTCGGCTATGCGAGTCTAAGTGCTACCGACAGAGGTACTCTGCTACGCTTCACCACTGCAAAAGTGTTCATTGGAACATTCAATCTATTTTCAGTTTGGCGAAACTCTGCATAGTTTGGTTTCTACAGCCCTCAATATGGCATGGCAGAGTGCTGTCCCGAGTTGCGTACGGTATATTTTGTATATTGTGGACTATGTATTGATAAAACTTTAATTTCATCCAGTCACTTCTGCTCTCCCTTGATTAATGATTGACACATTTGACAGGTTTGCAGGCTTTTGCTTGAGTGTGATTGATGACTCTTGACAGATTGACATCATGATTGACAGGCTGTCGCTTGAGCTTGATTGGTCGGTGTCGTGCCTGTGGGAGCTAACTCCACTCCACCCGCCCCTACCCATACAATACCAATCAGTACAAAAGGGATATGATACTAATTAGTAGAAAAGGCTGTCCTATGTCACCGCACAAAAAACAAGACACAAAAATAGTTTTTTTTAGCACTGAAATTTCACATATTTTCTAACAAAGTTTATAATATCTCAAAGTGGAAGCTTATCATATTGAATGATATAGATGGTGGTCTGCTCCATTTCACTTTTCACTGCATCTATTTTTTTTGCACAGATGAAGTTTTTTAGACAGGAAAAAAATTGATTGCTCACAACTTCTTAAATTTTTTTTTTCATGTACAAAGCCTTATTGCAGGGTTCCAAGACATCTATGATTGCACAGACATTTTCTTTCATTCATGAGCATTAGTATCCTTACATTATTGATAGCATTTGCTTGGATGTTCATTGTCCAATTTTTTATTTGAACCACACTACACTACGAATAATGGATAAGAAGATAATAATCATAAATCGTAACCTATCTGAAATAAAACAAACTGTTAGATAACTATTGCATTAGAAATGATGCTTAATGGTTTGACAAGCAATATTGATACATTCTGAGCCATGAAAAACTTATCACATGCAATTTTGCAAGTGCGTTTTTTCACTAAACTCATTATAACTAATGAACCAGAGGGATTACAGCAAAATGCTTCTGACACATTCATTATGGGTTCTTTAACTACGTTTCTGCCAAATCTTAACAAATTTCACCAGAAAATTTGGTATCCAGTATCAGAGTTGTGGGACTTTTGCGAAACTCACGAAAAATGTTTTTTGGGGCGGAAAACTGTGACTGTTTTTCATCAGTAAATAAACGCAATAAAATTGAGCGAACTTAAATAAATGATGAATACATATCGTAGAGAAAAAGATGGGCTTTCCGATGGTGCATTCAGTTTTCTCGTTTTTTTCTTGAGGTGAAAAGTTGACTACGATTATTCACCCCGACGTATGAGGAGCGATGAATCACCCCGGTCGACGCTATTGATCAACCACAGTGGTTGACCAGATAACTGCAATGATCGACTGGAAGGTGTATAAGATACCAGCTACATGTGCGTGTTGTGTATCATATATTGCATCAATATGCACGGTGCTTGAGCTATGAGCTGTTTATGCATGTTGTGTATCGGATATCATGTCAGTACCTAAGCGTGGCACGCTTCGTAATCCCTCTTAGCCTAACCTGCTGCGGCAGCACGACCCCACAAGGCTCCCGGAAGGTAGAGCAGAAACAGGACTCTGTGGGCTTCATAAAGAAGTCAATGCCCCTCACAAGGGCGCAAGTGCCACTGTAGTTATTGGGGGAGATCCTTCGCCACCGTGTTTTCCACCTACAGGAAGCTTTTCAGTGCCAAGTGTACGGCTACGAGCATGGTGGATGGGTACTAGACAAGTTAATCTATGATTCTTATAGAGACTGCGCACTAACACCAGATTAATGTAACTCTTCTTCGCTACCACCACAAGAAACAAGTAACTGCAAGCCCAACAGGCAGACATACATATCATCTGAAGTGGAGGGAAGGCTTGCTGTCTGCATCAAGCAGCTGATTCGCCTGGATTGTGGTCCTACAGTGAAAGAAGTGATGAAGTGGGTCCATGAATACATTGTAGAAAACTATGTTCCAAATCGTTTCACCAATAGCACTCCAGGCGTGGATTGGGCATATTCATTCATGGCTCGTCACAAACTTCGACTGAAGAAAGGTGTCTCCATGGTGATTGACCGGAATATCTGCACTGGAGATCCCTTCATAGTGTTTGATTTCTATGAGATGGTTGAGGCAGAAATAGAGCGTCACGGGCTGCAGAAGCAGTTGTGGCCTATGAATAAAACCTGCCACTGCACCTGAAATTGCTTCAGCAAAGAAAGGGAGAGTATTCTGCAAGGAAACTAGTTTTTCCAGTGATACAGATAGGGCTGATATGCCAGTTTATAATGATTCCTCATCTGTGGCATCAGATTTTAAGAGTGAGTAAGGAGGAGAAAGAATTGGACAAGCGGGCATTTGTACAGACCATAGAACTGGATGAGGAATCAGTTGGGAAGTTCTATGCTGTCCTCTACACAAGCCCAAAATGGACATACTGGTACTACTGGGGTAGGGTAAAGAGTGTGCGGAAGACATCGAGGCTCCTGTTGATCAAGTGGAATTTGAATTTTTCAAGAGGAAAACCATTGCAGCAGACCCCAAAAATATATGATGGAGACTGCCAGCTACGGCGGACATTGAAATTGTCCAGATTTGATATGTGTTCTTTGGGCCTTGTGAGCCAATCAAGGCGGTGCAGGGTCAAATCTATGAGTTTGATGATGCGCAAGCAACGGTTGCTTTTAAGAAGCTTAAGAAGTAACAAAAAAAGGGACAAATATGTATATCTATGTATAAATAGTTGTAATAATGTAGTTTTAATTTAGAGCTTAAGAAGATTTGTCTACAATACAAGCACAGTTTACATCACATCAATGCAGCAACTATTGTCAACATTTTCAGTCATCCTCAACAGTTCTGATGAGTAAAATTTCTTTTTCATATGGTTAGGTAGCTAGGCTACCTGTTCATGCAAAAATATGTTGCCCCAAACTGCATTTGAGGCATTATTTCCATGATTTGGGGCAAAATATTATTGCGTCACATAAATAATATATTGCACCAAATGGCGGGGCATAAAATTATTCAGTTTTCCCCCTATTTATTAGAGCTAAAGACTTCATATTCTCCAAATCTACAGTACAGCTTCCTGGCTATCATTTGGTACCAAAACAGTTAGGCCTAGTCTAGATCCAATAGTTTGGTCTGTAGGTCCCAAATTTTGAATATGATAAAATTTCGCCCCGGTGGACTATTCCTGTTAGTGCCTCCAGTTTGTCTAACATATCTTTAGTAAGTATATTTGAGGGCTTAGAGCGAGAAGTGGCCATGTCCATTTTTGGTGAAATCTGGTTCCCCTCACCAAAAGGGTGCCCGTGAGGCGTACTTTTAGTGTCACAGGTGTCTATGCTATATCTCTTCATTGAGAAGATATTTGGCATGAAAATACCTATATGGTATAGACTATAGACACCCTTGACACTAAAAATATGCCTCACGGGCACCCACTTTATGAATGGAACCCGATTTCGCCAAGAATGGACATACCTAGCCTCTTCTGGCTCTAAGCCCTTGATTTGTGATAGGACTCTGCTGTGGATCCCTTTCATGGAACTTATTTACTGTATTGTTCTCATGATTGTTGACCATTGATGTTACTGTTGAATATTGATATTCTTTCCTTCTAGTGGTCTGTAGCTTTGGGCAAGCTCATTTCTTTTCATAAAAATTTTATATAGTAGCTACTCCAATCAAGTGTTTCATCTCTCCATGGCAACTGTCTCTGTGTCAAAAGTAAGTCATCAATATATGTTAACTTTGTAAGGTTTCTACCTTAGCTAGCTCTTTGAACTACTTTGGTAGGTATTTTTTTTACTTCAAACAGGGTTGGCTGGTTTAAATCGAATAAAAAAACATGGTTTAAACCCACCAAAAAACATTTTTTTTGTCTATTTGGTTTTTATTCATGCATATTGAAAAATGAACAATTTTACTACTAGAAATGATTAAATTTCAGTTACATAGCTAAAAGGACGAGTTAATGTGTTTCCATTTAAGAATCCGTTTGACTGTTAGCCTGTTAGCTAGGACAGTTTGGGTCAACTATTGCTTATGTTTATTACAAACCTAGAACCTATTGAATTTTGTTTGTTTCATTTCACTTTAGAGATGCATTTCTAATTATATTCTTGTATGCCTTCAGCTTCTGAAAATTAAAAGTAGCTAGTTGTTGAAGTTTCTATTAGATTGTTAGTGAGCTCATGAGAAGGATGTAGCCATAAAGCCATTTCATTTTCGTTAGTTCAATGCTCTGTTTATAATTAGCTAGTAGCTTGCCATTTGCATTGAGTTTTCTTTTTATTTTAGAGTGTTTAAGTGATTTTCAAAGGATTTTACAGCTATTTCACTCCAGTTCATGACTCTGTTTTTAATTAACCAGTAGCTAGCCAATTCTGTCAAGTCGCATTTGTTGCTTGAAGAGTTTTCAAAGGATTTTACATTGCAATAGTGTTAGATCATAGCTTCTCTGAAGTTTGGGTATTAGCCTAAATGTAGCCATAGCAAATACAAGTACTCTGCTAACTGCTTTTCTTAATCCCTTTTCTTCAGTTCATTCTTCTACAATAGGAAGTTGAAATGAAGCAACTAAGATTGTTGATGGTTAGCTAACTATAGTTACATTTTTACAAAGCCAAAAACCCTTTAAATGTTTGATGAATTTCCTAGAACTAAAAAAAAATAACAAAATATTAAAAAACAACTAACTAAACAAAGAAGAAGAGATATGTGACATTAAAAATATACCTCACAAGCACCGACTTTGGTGAGTAAAGCCCAATTTCACCAAAAATGGACATAACCACTTCTGGCTTAGCCCTCGATATTATGATACCTATTAAATTCATTGTATGTGTATTTCTCATCAGTATAGGAGTATCTTTTTCAAATAATTTAAAAAATGAGATGTGCTTCTATTTATGAGCATTGGGGCTTGCTAGTGATCGCTCCCGCCGATCACGGGCGAGTGATCTCACCGCCATTTTTTCAAAAACTAGAAGAGTTAGCCAAAATCTGAATGCACCATTGGAAAGGACAGGTCTTTAAACCTTAAAACCTACATATGTTATCATATCGTAGTTTCAGCTTTTAGAATGTTTGCCATATCTCCTAATATAAGCTATGTTTTTAGAGGTAAAAAAATATTGCAAGACAAAAAAATAATGGTCTTCTCGCGAACGTCGATATTAGAGTGCAACTAAACAATGTACCAGCCTGAAAATTTGCTCAAAATTGAGAAAATACTTTTATTTGATGCTCCTACAAGCATATTGATGTAAATGCTGTAGTTTTTTTTTTTTTAGTTTGTTCCCACAAATGGGATCAGTCACCCGCCTCACAGTGAAGATGGCTGACGACTGATCGCACTTGCGGAAAAAAAATTGAATGAAAGAAACAACTGCATGTACATTAATATGCTTGTAGGAGCATCAAATGCCAGTATTTTCTCAACTTCATGCAAATTTTCAGACTGGTATATTGTTTAGTTTCGCCGTAACATCCGAGTTTGCGGGATGGCCATTTTTTTGGGGTTTTGTAATATTTTTCTACATCTAAAAATAGCTTTTATTGGGAGATATGGCAAACCTTCTAAAAGTGAGAACTACGATATGATTAGGCCTACATGGGTTCTCGGGTTTAATGACCTGCCATTTCCAATGCTGTATTCAGATTTTGGCTAGCTCTTCCAGTTTTTGAAAAAATGGGGTGCGATCATTCGCCCACTTTAGTGCGATCCTACGCCAGATTTCCTGTCTGTAAGCGATCGCACATTGTTCCTTAATAACTTTTTCTCTTATTGCCTGGGCCCCAAAATATTTATAGGACAGATAGCTCATGTTAGTATCGTTCTACGCAAGGAAGCTAGTTTCTGCAGCTACGATAGTATTACTGCTATCGCGATTTTGCGATCACTTGCCCGCCCCGACGCTATGATTTAATTTAAATACCTACTGGATATTCTTACCATATATTGTTATAATTGTTCCCAACTAGACATTAATAGCTATGTAAAGTACCATACCTATGCTTTTCATTTTGTAGAGATGGGGTACAGTACCTCTATTTCTTGCCTACCTTACCATACATCTTATAATTTATATTCATTCTGAAACATCTAGCTTACCAACTCGCTACAGTGTGTATTAAATATACATTATGGTAATTTATTAGGAAGTGCCTTGCACATTACCAAATCGAAGTAGGTATCTTCACAGTGATGTTTCTATATTGTAGGGAGTCTTTGCATTATTATGAAGTGCCTTGCACATTACCAAATCGAAGTGCAGTATCTTCACAGTGATGTTTCTATATTGCAGGGAGTCTTTGCATTATTTTGAAGTGCCTTGCACATTATCAAATCAAAGTACCGTATCTTCACAGTGATGTTTCTATATTGCAGGGAGTCTTTGCATTATTATGAAGTGCCTTGCACATTACCAAATCGAAGTATCTTAACAGTGATGTTTCTATATTGCAGGGAGTCTTTGCATTATTATGAAGTGCCTTGCACATTACCAAATCGAAGTATCTTAACAGTGGTGTTTCTATATTGCAGGGAGTCTTTGCATTCAAGCGACGCCACCACTCCCACAGTCCAGAGAAGGCTCACAAAAGGTTCAAAAGGAATAGTGTCAGTCACTGGCCCAGTGATGGTTCCACTTCTACGCTGCAGCAAAAGAACTTTACGGCCTGCTGGAGTCACATAGATAAAAAATTGAAGGTGTTTCTTTTGATTTCATCTAGCTACTGCATGTTATAACATTGTGTGTCATTAATTGAAAGGTTACTCGGGTTATGGAACTGTTGATTGCTTGGTAGACTAATGTAACTACGTAAAAGAACGTTTGTTGTACTTGTGCATTAGTTGTTTATGAAAGTTGAAATTTTGCTGTAGCCCTATAGACTATTTCTCATTTAACTGTTGGTTGTTTTGTGTGATGCAGGTTTATTCATACTGTAAATTGTTTCTTGTAATACTGACATTACAAAATATGGTACTGTAGATTTACATTCGATTCTCCTTTTTTATTATTAATTTTATAATCCTTGTCCAGTGGTCCACTTCCTCCCGTTATCTCTGTCCCACCCAAATGCCTCATTTATATGTAGTTATTCATCTACTTGTGGCTACTGTGACATTAGTCCCACTTTATCTTTCCGGCTTTCCTCTTTCATCTATTTATGCTTACTTCATAGATATTCTGACAGACTTCATATCTCATCACACAGGTCACCCTACATATAGGTACACTCTGCAGAAGAAGTCACACTGCTACTAACTACTTTCTGTAATCGTCGTTCTCCATGCAGGGTTTGGAGAAGGATGTTCATGAGACTGTGTTCAAGGAGCTGGTGGAATTTGTGGCCTGTCAGTCCGTAAATAACAGTGGAGCTGCTGAGGCCGCGAGGCCCTGCCCTGACCAGCAGGATGTGCCTGCTGCAGTCCTGGTGATGGGCGTCAACATGCCAGACAGTGGCGTGGTGCTCAGCAGCCTAGATGACCAGCTACGCCAGCATGCTGCTGCCTCACACGTGGTGTCTCTTCACAGCAGGAATTGCTCTTCTCTTAGGTTAGTGTTATCTTCCATTGCCTCATCCTCTTTTTGCTTTCGTTTCCATCTCGCAAATAGTGTCGAGAACATGGTCCTTAATGTGAAGATGAAGTAAATAAGATAAGGTGATGATGCTCACTTATTTGTGGCTTATCTGTTTACTCACTCTCTCTCTCGTGCCTAAAAACAGCATGCTAGATTGCTAGTGAATAGTAAACTAACGGGAGAAACTAGTAAAACATGATCCAATGTTCGTTGCTACTCATGACAAATGGGTACGTATTTATGTGACCCAAGTTGTAACATTTCAGACATTGTATCACTAGCCTCGCTGACCAGCTCATCAATGGCTCTATGGCTGCCAATGAAGAGCAGCAGTCAGACGAAGGCTCTTATTCTGAAGATGAGCTGCTGGTGTCGCCACAAAAAAAGGCAAGACGCAGTGGGGCTGTGAAGCCAAGTTGTCTCAGTATGGCTACTCTACAGTCCTGGTATAAGGTATGTACCGTACGTTGGTGAAGTGGGGACTTGCAAACATCTTAGAGGCTCTTTGATGGGAATTACAGCAGAGAAAGAGTACGTGTGAAAACGTTGATAGTTTTACATTAGCAGACTAATTTTGTTAAAGTTGGAGTAGGAATCCTGAGGTGCTTGCTGCTGAAGTTGGATACACAGTCATGTGTGATTGTTCTAATCTATCAGCAGTGGCAACCTGTTTCAGAAGTGTTATTAATATCGTTGAAAATTCTGATGGTGGTGCATGGATGAAGGGAAGGCATCTGATACTGGCAACTGGAAGATTAGTTTCACACAGAACTGAATCGAATCCACTGCTAGCTGGGACAGCGCAGGTTTCCCCATAACCATTCTTGTGGGCTGCCAGAACAAGTCAGTTAACACAGACCTTATGTAGTTGTCACCTTTCTCGACCTCCAAGGCTGATGAAGAATGGAGCCCTCTTGGTTCATGCCTGGAATGGGGCTTCACATATCAGTTGAGTGATGGCTCTTCATAATCGGTCACATCCAATGCTTCTGATGACGTGCGGGGAATGCCCTTGATATCTTCCGGAGCAGCTGTTCTCTGATACAAGACGATCGCCATGGAATGGGTTGAAGACTTTCCATCCAGAGTGTCCTCATTCTGATCAAAGTTGTCAATGGCCGAGTCGATTATGGTTGTCAAATCACTGGCATGGAAACTTCTAACTCCACGAGGAATGTAAAGCTCTGAACTTGACTACTCCTCCTTGGCCACTGTGGTCAGAAACCGTCTCACTTCATCATATGACACCACGAGTATCCTGTAGAGCAGAGAATGTACAACAATTTTGTTTACTTCCGAAGTCATGATGCATTTGGACACCAAGATCAAATGACATGGAGGTGGCAATTGAGCATGACGATGCAATGATGTTATGACATACGGCAAGCATTTTCAATACATCTCTAGATTCTCCACCAACCTCGCCTACCGATAAAACCCAGCAATGCATCAGGAACAAACTCTTTGCATTTCCTTATTTCAATCTCACCACTAGGTGCATATTCATTTGGCTGAATTGAAAATCCAGCAATGACTGTTCGTATCACCAGCGGTACAGTGCAAGACCAGGGAGTCACTGTCCTGTGCAACTGACAATGCTTCAAACTCTCCTCATTCACTAATTGTCGTGTGGATTCCTCGACTTTTTTCAAAGCATCGCCCTATGGTCACATCTTTAGAACACACCAAGTCTGACTTTCCACTCTGTGGGATGAAAACAATTCGGTCCTCGAAATGTTGTATCAGCTTTTCTTTCAATCTCCAATTGGTAATCCTGCATTGTTCCGATTCGATTTCTCCCTCACAATCTCTGTGAATCTAGAATGCACTTCGGAAAAAATACCACAGACTTTTCTTTGAAAGCATAGAACTGCAGATTTCTGTACAAAGCAAGGGCAGTGCCTCATTAGAGGTGGATTGTGACATTTCATCTGTGATTTTATGGGTAGCTTTTACTGCCTTGTTGACTGCTGCTTTTTTATTCCTCGCAGAAATATAATGTGTTGGACACGTTCGGTGATATTTTGCGTCTTTTGCAACTAATTCCGTATCGAACAGCAATCGTCCATGCATTTGGTGGTCTTGCCTTTGCTCAGCAGCACTCAACATATGCTGGCGAGTTGATTCTCCAGTCCCAGTCGAGATGGGGGTAAGTTTATCACCCCTTTTGTATACTTTCCCGCCCACGAAACAATCCTTTTTAATGTCAAATGCTGAAGTTTCTGCTCGGCTAAGTCTTCTTGAACCTTGAGCCTCCTCATTAGCTGTACTAGTTGATGGTTGCGGCGATTCATTCTCAACAAAGTTAAGATTCTGTAGGCTGGTGTAAGATGCTCGAGCGTTTTTGTGAAATGCGATCTTGGTTTCTCCTGATGAAATATTCTCTCTTATTGGAAATATTGCATCATATACCGACACTGCCCCTACGTTTTTCAGACGCATTGAGCAAAATCTGAAGTCCTTCACGTTTCGGTTGCAGGACGATGTTACGCCGATCAGCTGTTCCGTCCAAACGGTTGTTGCATATGCTGCACACATCTTCCTGCGTTCTCCGCTGTTTTGGGGGGTGGCTGTTCACTTAGGTCCATGCTTCACCCTGAAACAAACCAATAGAATTATATAGACTGTCACTTCATTTCTTCCATGTTGATGAATTGATATGACATTCATAGAGCATAGGGAAAATATTTGGATACTAAGGGGTTAATTTACCTATAATATATAAAAATCAAACTAAACACACAAACAAGTTGTATTAGCATGTCCTGGACCTAAAAAAAAAGCAGTTATTTGATGCCCTCTTGGTAATATGCGTATCATCTGCTTTGGAAATATTGGTATGGCAGTGAAGAATTTTCCGGATGTTCTGCAAACAAAGGGTTAATTCGAATTGTAATGGGATAATTTTTGTACAACCATCCTTTTCATAAAGTAGACAGCCATACTTTTCAAATGAAACAGGTCCCGCTTTGTTCTACCGCCTAGAGGGCTATGCCCTTTTTTCAAGCCCCTCGCCACTGGACTGAAGTGTTTCAACTGTCCGTTCCTATTTTGTTGTGTAGTTGATAGCTATATAGAGTTAGGTGTGAGTGAAATTTTTGGCAGTTAAAACATTTATTGAGGAACTACAGTATTAGTCTTAGATAGTTTATTAGTTTTGCTACATTTTATATGAACTGGTTACCTATATGTTGTGATAAGGAAAGACTGTTTTATCAAATGAGAAAACGAAAATGAAACAAAATTAGACCATAATGGACGACCGAGTTTGGGTCACCAGATGGCGTCACAGCTGGCTAACAAGCAAAGGAGGCGGAGTCAGAGATGTGCGTGGTGCTACCTGCACGGTATTATACCATGCTCTCAACTCCATACTGTCCGAGGGTAGGGGTTTGGAATGTGACCTCTTTTGCGCCAAACATTGTGTTTTGCCTTGGTTGTCCGCTGTTGTTGATTTGATGTGCCTTTTCCGCTCTGTGGCGCTCAAGGATAAAGAGCTGTAGATGATGGCCCGCCACTGGTCTTTGTACTCGCATTTTGCCTTGTGGGGAAGGGGTGGTGAGCGAGTCCCTAGGAGTACCTACATACTTTTCTTCCTGGCTTTATCCTTCAGCAGTGATGATATGAAGCAGACCGAGATAGTGGAAGAAACTGATATTAATCGAATTGTTGTTAACCCTAAGAGTGATTCTGAGTTTTATGAGGCTTACATGAAATTTTATACATCATATGTGGTCACATACAAGAAAGGACGCCATTCTGTTTCCACAGGTGTCTACTGACTAAGTGATGATTATTGTTGTAAATAAAGTTTCGCTGTATTTGTTGCAGGAGCAGAAGGACAGCTGCAGCGTGCACAATATAGTGGTCATGGTGGAAGATGTGGAGAGCTTTCATACACAAGTCTTGGAAGATTTCATTCAAGTCATTAGGTACGATTGTGGGGACACTTCATAAGAATTCTGTGATAGATACATAGACTTGTAGCTACTGTATTAGCCGATGGGGCACTGTAGCAACAGTTATACTCGAAATTGGGAATTACTGAAGCTTGCTCATTAGTATCTGCGTGCTCCTGTCTTGGGATGTCCACTTGCGTTGCTAAATAAATACTCCACCACGCATGGTGTTTTTTCTTGTTGCATTGCCTGAAAAACAAGTAGATAAGCAAACGGAATGCTTAATCCAAATCATTTCTGCGCGGTCATCAGATTTTCTAGTGTTTTCTGTTGAATGTCAAACTTTGTTCTGTACCAACGTATGGCGGTGGTTCAGAGGGAACCGAAGCCTGGACTTCCTCTCGTCCTTTGTGTTGTGCCTCTTGTTGAGTCCTATAGCTGACCTTGTAATCTTATTCCACGTGTAGTGACTACCGGCAGTCTCTGCCTGTCGTGCTGGTGCTGTGTGTGGCCACGAGCCCTGCTGCCCTGCACTCCCGCCTCTGTCAGCCGGTGCTGGCCCGTCTCTCCATCACCACCTTCCAGGCCCGACCTTCTCATCACTACCTCGCTACCCTTATTGATCAGGTACCTACTTCACTCATAGCTCCTCGTTGTGTATTATTTACATACAAAATACAGTATTGTTAAATTACACTAGGCTGGCGATGTGGGAACGAAGGAACTCCATGAGGTTGACAAGTCTTATTCTGAAGTGTAATTGTACTCCATCTTTGTCCTAAGAGGAATCACAATATTACGCCAACGTGCGACGTATATATCACATTGTTTTCGACATCTTTTTCTTCTTTAGTTTAGGCCCTTTACCTGCCTACAGATTGAGGGTCCTAAGTGCCGTCTCCGTTGGACATGTTGCAGCTTGCCGCAGTTCCGACTGACAAGTGTATAAAAATGCTATTTTTATACTATATTATTTCTTATCTTTTTCTGTTTTTTTATAAGCGGGCAAGAATGATCACGGAATTAACTTTCGGTCAGACGTTAACATAGCCGCAGTCTTGTTTTGAGAGCAAAGTCAGAAAGACG
>LQNS02004412.1:13069107-13082968 GCA_001587735.2 Parhyale hawaiensis | reverse complement strand
GGCAAACGGGGGTTTTTCTGGCATAAAATATCCCGGAAATAGTTTCAATTTGCCGGAAATACGTCCGGAAAAACGGGGTTTTTCCAGGAATTGAAATTTTCTCGTTTTCCCGGAAATTTCAGTTTCCCGGAACGGCCTCCCCCCCGTGCTGTCCGGGAAAACAGGGTTCCACTGTATGTTATTGGGTGGAACCCCTCCCAACGGGTTCTTTGAACCCTGGGAGCATTCCGCAATGTAGCTAAGGCTGAAACCTCCCTTATTTGGGGTGCTTCTGCTGCAGCAAAGCCGTTAGGCGATATTCTATAAACGTTTAGGTTGTTTGGCCGATGCCCTGGTATTGAAGAAGTGGTAATACCACTGACTTTGGTCTTTGTGTATCTTAATGCTTGGTGATAAACTATTTTGTAGTTTCTCTGCCTACATATTCTCAATAAAACACATTACTTACGGCGGGAGAATGAGCGTTTTTGGGGAACATTATGTAAAACAGTATTACGCTTTCTGAAACGAAATGTTTTCACGGTGCTTAGGATTATTGAGCAAAATCATCAAACAGAAATGGTACCGTAACAGACACACTAACATGGTAAATTAGTATTATTTATATAGTTTTTGAAGAGCTATTTAGTAAGTTGATACTAAAATAAGGGTGTCAAGTTTTCCCAAATGAAGATATTGAAGTGAGGGCTTGTCCCTAAGAGTGCTCTAGCTTGACTCACGGAAGCTGATTTACTGTTTTAGTCTAAGGGGTGGCCAAAAATTTTGTCATTGGCCTTTTTCTTTTGCTATCGCACATAGCCTGTCTCACTAAAGTTCAATAGGTACCCCTACTCTTACCTGTTCCTCAGTGGCGCACAAGGTTAGATCGCGCTAGCTGATTGAACGTATACTGTATATATGTATAGTAGCCTTTGCCTAATTATCATATACTTTTGAATGCTATCGCATTACTTGTACTTATGTACAGCGGGTTTACTTATGTAGGAGTAAAACAAAACTGGAACGCACGTGCCTGTGTGCGCTATGGAATGAATGTCATGTGAGCCTGATAGAGCAACACACACACTGCCATTGAGCTTAGAAGAATGTCAGTTTATGCTGAAAAAATTGCACACAGTTGCACAAAAAACAATGAGAGAATGCTGTTGGGGAATTGTATAGAGTGAATGAGTAGAAGTACAAACATTAAACGTTTCAGCTTCAATAATGAATAAAATATTGTTTGCACAATCACAACATCCACGTGGATGTAATGCCAATTCACCATCGTGCCCTGGAGCACAACGTGCTTCATACTTTGTGTGTGGGGTATAAACATTGTTGAAAATAAAGAAGTTATGCCATAAATGTTTTTTTGGGTGGGGACACATGCGGACTCCTATTAAACGGAGTTGTTTTTTCTTCTGGTTCACCTCGGTTACGCGGAGGTCCCTGTACAACTCGTGTCTCTCACGACAATTGCGTAATGCTGATCGTGATGCGCGTAGCATTCACTACTTCGCCCTTTACTGCAGCGGTGTCCCCGCTTGCATGCACCCTGTATATCTTTAGTTGCTTTGCACTGGTTTTGCCCGGCAAAGCCGGAAATTTTTATCTCCACATTGTCGGCACTGTACGTGTGTCGCCCAGCTACGCTGAGGGCGTTGCTACGCTAGGTGCCTTGCACCAGACTGCGAGAGACCTCAGTATTCCCACTCCTTCACTTCAGTGATGCGCCGCTGGGAAAGGTACTCCAATCTCTTGTGTCAATCAACTGTATAGCCTACATAACTTGGTAGGTAGCTACTGGATTATCTTCTATCACTCAGAATTGTTATGACCCTGTTATTTCTTGGCTAAACGGCCTCACATCTGTAATAGGTGGGTAAGCCCATGCTATGAAAGAATATTTCACATTACGAATTCCCCTTGGACCTGTTCGCCAGGCTTCGCCGGAAATTCTCATTCGGTTTCGCCTCAGAAACAAACGTTTGCCCTTGCCCTGGTTAGACGTCGCACGACTGCTCGGTGGTTTCCCCGCTGGGAACGCCTTTGCTAACACGCCCATCTGTGTCAATCTTAGCTATACCTAGCACAACTACCGAGGTGTGGCCCAAAGTTGCCAGGTCCATAACTGCGTGGACTGAATGGTCTCCAGCTTGCAAAGAGAAGCTATCCCGTTGGCCTTAGGAGCCAGTTCTTCACGGAAGACGTATCTCCCTGATTGGGCTCACATCAGATGGCGACCCGCCGTTCCACAGCCCATATGTCTTTACTCTGGGCAGTCTCCATTGCACTAATGTGTAGCATTTCTGAGCCTTAAGATCTCCAATGTACTCCCTCCAGTACCTGCGTATTCTAGCAGCTCTATTCACAGGTACGCTACACAGAAGCCCCAAGTGCTGTGTCCATACTCAGGACAATAATCACGTCCTAGTACCACGAAGATTCATATAGCTCAGGCAAGGGCTGGAATTTTCTGGACACTAGTCCCACCACCCGCTTCAAGCTCTGTATTAACTCGCCGATGCTCTTATGGTCTACAGCCCTGTTCTTGGAACAAGACTTAGATAGTTGTGTTCAGCTTTTGGAGCTCAAAACTTCACTCAGGTATCACTGATCTCCCGTTGGTTATGGGAGTCCCTCCCCACTCCTTTACTATGGTTCACCATGTTAGCCTACTCTCTAGGGTTGTTGCAACACTTCCCGGAGCCAGTCACCTCTATGCAAGATCAAGCCCTCTCGTGTTCTGGGGCTCCCAAATGGTCTCCTAATAATAATCTTCCCAACTCCACACTTTAGCTCTTATATCCAGAGCCGAACTAATATGCTCATACTCCGCTCAGCGGTGACTTCTACCATTCTCTCATTGCGCACCCGTGTGCTTCACACAAGATAAAGTTACACCTTGGCCCCTTGGGGAGTGAAAGCCCTAGGCCCCTATCCCTTCTATGACCTCTATTTTCAACCTGCGGTATCTCCGTCAGGAACCATTCCTCCACTGGTCACGGCTCCTGAGCCGCGACCCAGTTCTAACGAAGTTGACCGTGGGTCACCACCGCCCCTGATCTTGGGTCCACAAGGCCATAAAAAGGTCAGGCACCAAGCCCTGAGTAAACACCCCACTTGTGTCCCAGCTTATGATACGAGCTATCTACTTCAGCCTTCGCTTCTCGGTCTCTCTTAGCTCTGGTAGGAGACGTTCACTTGTGGGCCATGCAGCGGTCCTAATTTAAGATTCAGGTTCAATCCCAGGCTCCTCTTGGACGCCCTAACTTCTTGAAACTCGGTGACTCTTGCCTTGGGCTTCTTGGCCTAGAGGCTTGTGTTCAGA
Source organism: Parhyale hawaiensis (assembly GCA_001587735.2). Classification (NCBI taxonomy): domain Eukaryota; kingdom Metazoa; phylum Arthropoda; class Malacostraca; order Amphipoda; family Hyalidae; genus Parhyale; species Parhyale hawaiensis. The sequence goes on along the minus strand of LQNS02004412.1, from coordinate 13,079,655 downwards.
GTTCCTACCTCCAGGCTGAGCTCTGTGGTAATATCTTGACCTCACGCTATTACACTACTCACTTCCTCTAGTACCCAATAGGGTAGAGACCAGTATTCTCGGTCCCAAGGAATATGCTTCCTACAACTATTGATATGCAAATAGCTACCGCCTAGAGTTTGGTACCCCAAAGTCATGAAAACTGATTTATATTTAACATGCTGGGACTTTATATGCTGTCGGTAGTCTCTGCCTTCACAGTCTGATCTCTGGTTGCGTCCACATCCATAATTTTTTCCTGTTTGGGCCATTGATAATACGTCCTGTATGGTGTCAAGTAAGCTGGTGGTGAGAAAATATGCTTGTGACAAGCCAAGGGCGCCGGAAAATGCCTTTTATCTCACCATAAGCCAACTTGACACCGTGAATGCTGCCCACCTCCCCGTCGCGACCAGATGGTTGCATAGGTATGAAGAGGTGAGACAGCTCGACCCCCAAGGTAGACGCCAGCCGGCAGACTGGTGGGGTGGCTGACTGGCTGCTACACTGGCTCAGCTGACCGCCGCTCCCCCTGGCGGAGCGCTGTTGCGTCTGTCAGCAGCCTTGCGGACGATCTGCAAATTTTTCAAAAAGGAACGTAATGATTAATCCCTATACCCCACTTGGAATGCATATATAAGTAATCAGACTGAACATAATTGTTGCGATTTGAATAAGAATTCCCACTTGTAAACTGCATCAGATGTAAGGGACAGTAGGATCTCCTGGACTAAGTCCCGTATGGTGTCAAGTTCGCTTATGGTGAGAAAAAGAGCGTGTTCCGGCGTCCTTGGTTTGTCACAAGCATATATTTCTTGTTTTAGGTAGCTAGCTAACTAGGTAGCTATTTAAGCTTATTAAAAAAAAGGTAGTCTATTGAAATAGTTGCAGAGACATTATCAAGATACTCAACATGAATGAAGATGCTGTATGGGACTTGGTCAATTCAGTGTACTGCATTGGTGGATCATTTGATCAGGTAAGATTTATAGTACCTATCTATTAGCTATAGTCACAGAGATGAATGCTTCATAGTGATGAATTCAGACTAACAAATTAAAGCCTGTTCAATTTTTTGTCTGGAAAATTAATGATATAGCTACTGTGCAGCTATACCGTACTTACCTATTGTTTTCATATTTGACTGCTTTTATCATAAACATAATTGAAATAAAGCCATCAAGTTGAAAACTAAGCTATATTTCTAAAATCATCTTTTCTATTGTATGCCAAGTAGAGTAGGCTGGCTAATTAATATACTGTATGCTATTTAATAGAATACCTGCACTCTATATCTATCAGCAAATTGTGCTTGTAGGAATTGTAAAATAACTTGATATGTTAACTGAATGTTTGCATGTTAGTGATGTTGATTTTGATTTCAGTGGGATGCTACTGATGAGGCTGCAGCAAAGACTGCCCTAAAGTTCATCAAGGAATTGAGTGCTGGCCAGATGGTGTTGGACTTGGCCATGGAGTCTGTCTGGACAGCTCTCAGGTCAGGGAGCTCATACGGATTATTGGTCAGGGTGTTGCATCCAGTAGTTATTTAGAATTAAGAGTTTGCTAGCTACTGTTGTTGTGTCAGCTGTAGCTATAGGAAAAATACCATATGATTTATGTATTAGCAGATAAAACAGAAGTAAGACAATGCTAGCTACCTTGTGGAAACCTACAGGCACAGCAGTTTGCAGCATAGCCCAAGATCATGCTACAACACTGAGATGTACAGTTGTCAGCCCGATACAGCGGGCCCGTGACTTACAACAGTGCCCATTCCGACAATGCGTTGTAACTCAATTCTGAGCATAAGTCGGGACACACCTAAATACATACTAGGGCCTATACCTAGGCTATCTACCTATGAACACACATGAGGCACCAAACATTCATTCCCTCACCTACGCTAATTCAGTATGTATCTAGCTATATTGAAGTCAAAATCTAATATATATCTACTTGACAAAACCTATGATGAAAAAATATAGGTACTAGCTACCTAACTAGATCCAGCACTGTAAGCACGTCAGAACCTGACAGCCCGCGACCCACCAAGTTCAGGCGAACAAATATAGACTACTCACACACACACACACACGCCTGGAGCTAACTGTACAGTACATCCTCGCAGATACTCTGCTGGCTGAACTCAAGTGTATCAGTGGAAACTAAATGTTACCTACTGTAGCCTATTCCTCACACAGCTCTGGCCCTGTTTTTTTTTCTGCCGCCGAGACAAACTGGTCCACCCAACAGGTTTGTCTTAATGATCCAACCATCATAGGTCGAATTTAATTTTTATGATTTATGGGAGTTTTCTCTTGCATCGTATCCACTTAATGTTGTAGGTCGAGACCATCACAAACCGAGGACCTCTGTGATGCACGTTGAGGACACACACAATACTGTCACCAATATAGCATTCACTTTCATATTGCTGTAGCAGGCTGTTCATATGAGCACTGGCATAGGTTTCATCTCAATTACAGTTTGTGCTTCATAAGTTTTTCACCTTTTTAAGTAGAGCCTATCCCATATTCTTTATCACTTTCATGAACTTGACAATTGTTGTTGTTACAAGCATCCAACAGTTATTGCGCTGTTCACAAACTTCCTACCTACTTCTTTAACCTGTATCAAAACATGTGGCTCTATCCACAAGTTCATTTTGTAGGACAATAGTCAAACCTGTGTAAGGTCAGGAGTCCATGGGCGTGGCTAAGAACGCAAAGTAACTTTGCCAAATTTCACTTAAGCACGTGGTATCGTCTAACTTGTTTCAATCGATAAAATTATACTACATATTTATATTCGAATACTCAAAGTGCATTAGGTGATAGATTAGATTTGGCACTGCTGCGTTCAATTCAGTCCCGCCCCTAAAGGACTGCTTATGCTGGTTTAACTATACTGTAGTAGTTTGAATAGCTAGGTAACTAATATTTATTGAATGCAATCCACTGCCCTGGGTAAATCTTGGCTTTTCATTAGCAATTTTATGGTTTGTTGCAGAAGAGAAATTGTGCCTGTATTCTGGCGAACTGTGTGCTCCAATTCTGGCCACGGCTCTGACACAGCTCTCCTGACATGCTTCCACGATGCCCTACAGCTCCTCCAAAATTCAGTGGTTGTACTTGCGCCTTTAATTAAGAGGTATAAATACCGCTACAGCATGTTTAGCCTACTGTTCTGATATGCCTCAGTTGCCATTTATTTCATAATTTTTTTTTGTAAAGTAGCTATCTATAGAGCCATCACTGAGGCACTTAGGATACACCTCTGTTATCTAAATTGTACGGTATCCGAAGTCTAAATCTTCTACTAGGACTGTGGAGTCAAATGGCCTTATGTCCAATTCTAAATCCTGTGACTGGCTGGTGTCTGCTCCTTGGACTCAAAGAAGTGAATCAGACTCCTTTCGAAGCTTAACAAGATAACTTAATTTTTATTTGGCTCTGGGGACAAGCGAATGTCTTTTCTCCCGCTCTGGTTCTTTGCTCCCAAAACTATCTGACTCTACAACCCTAGGTTCTACCCATTGTCTGTGTTGATGGTGTTTTTGTTTTGCCGCAGGTGTGAAGAGCTGTGCCGAGAGTGCCAGGTTTCATACACCCTGAGCTGTGACATGAACTGCTTGGGGAGGCGCAATACCATGACCTCACCAGATGGGGGACTGTGTCACGAGAGTCCTCTGCATGAAGTCACGATGATACAACTCCGAGCCACACTGCACAGCCAAATGCCTGCGGCTGCCCATCGCACTCTCTCCGCTATATATGAGGTCGCCTTTAGAATATACAACCATCTGCATCTCTCTCAGTTTAGTAAGTTGCATTAATTTCAGTAATACCGTCACTGCCCTGCTTTTGCCTGGCCTATAAGCCAGCCACTGGCCATGTAGCTAAATATGGAATATGTTTTCATCCTTTTAATTTTGTGGTAGAGCACCGAGCAGTAGCAGCAGTGTCCAATTGATGCGCGAGTTCCTCTGTGACTTGCTTTGTTCACATGCAGCCGTATGCCACGTTCAGTCTCTTCTTGAGAAACTCTTATTAATTAACAACATAGGTAGTCTTTTGTCTTTCTGTCTCGTTTCTCTTGTAGGCTAAGCAAGTATTTCAATGCATTTACCTATATCTCATCTTTTTACAGTAGTTATCCCGTTGCTATGAATTGAGTTGCGGATTTTTATCTTGAGAAATTTTTTGACCAGCTCTTTAGATTAGATTAGATAGGCGGCAGTAGACGAACCAATAGGCCCATTCCCAAAGAGACACCAGAACATACGCCCCGGCACTCTATGAGCTATTGCTTTAGTCATACATTATGGGAATTATTGTGCAGAATTGAATGCTGATGACAGCCAGATGAGTGAGACTTCAATGGACGGAAGTCAGAACTGTACGGGCTGCCTGCGAGACGCTCTGCAGTGCGACTGTCTCGCTCTCAGCAACACCTTCACGGAAATTAACAAGTAGGTACAGTTGCTTCGTATGTTACGCTCTACTTTTGCTAGCTACTTCTGGATATAATCGTAGTGTCTTGGTTGGAGGATGGGGGCACGTGCATCCACTAAGGTTGGGCTCCGGCGTAAGGTGAATTCTGTGTTTGGTGGCAGTCAGGTTCCCCGCAGATGTTTTTATGCGTTTTTGCTGCCTGTGTTGAAGTATTGCTCACCGGTTGGGCGTCAGCTGCTGACACTCACTTGCGTCTGTTGGACCGACTTGTTAGTTCAGCCAGCAGGCTGTGCGCTGATAGGCCTCATGATCTAGTGAACCTGTCCCGCAGGCGAAAAGTATCTAGCAGAGCTATGTATGTTTTATAAGGTGTACAATAATGAGAGGCATTGGTTGTATTCTGCTCTCCCTGCCCTCAAGGTTTTTGGGAGAGAGACTCGTGCTGCGCGCAGAGCGCACTCTTTCACTTTGGAGGCTGTCGTATTTCGAACTAATCAGTTCTGTCGGTGCTTCGTGCCCTGGTCGGCTAAGGTTTGGAATTTGTTGCCTGCATCGGCTTTTGGTCATATTGGCCTGCAGGCGTTTAAGTCGGCTGTTAATGGGTTTTTGCTGGATTTCCTTTAGCAGCGTTTTGGGCTTCCGGTGTTGTAAGATGTTTCATTTGGGTTGTATTACCTGTCCGTGGGAGCTCTAGCGTGAAGTTTTAATAATAATAATGACTTTTTTCAGGCTTGCTTGAGGTAAGCGAGAGTGCGTATCTTTTGAACAAATATTTTGAATCCAGAATATGGAAGGGAACTGTTTGACGAATTGGGTACCAAAGGTGGCTGAAACTGGTTCTTTTTCTGGTTAATCATAGTGTTCATCACCTCCTTCCATGTCTGTTTTTGGCAGTGAATGTAACCGTTACTGTAAGGGCAAGTTGCTCAAACATTTGTTCTTTTGCAGTAATAAATAGCAAACCGACAGATATTTCGTTACCCCTAAACATTTGATTCCATAACGTTTTGATTCTTTGCATCTTTTTGGTAATTGCTCCTTTATTTATCGAAACGTTTTCGTGCCACTGAAGCGCGAGTAAATGTTTCTACTACTACTACTATCGAAAAGTTTTTATCTGCTTTCTCACAGCTATGGTTTTGTGCAACCAACATTCAACATTTATGTAGAGAGCCATTACAGATACAATGGCAGTCACGCGGCCTTGTCTTTTCGATGCCTGTGCTCTGGCTTACGCAGCCATACGGTTGTCTCTGCAGAGTGACCTGGCAAGTGGGAGTGGCACAGGAGCTGTGCAGCTCTGTGGCGTCAGCCCGCCTTGTGGCTGCCGTACGCAGTCGTGTCGCCGCCACCTGTGCACTGCCACACGACACACATCGACTGCAGCCACTCCTCAAGGTACAACTGCTATTACGTCAGGCCTTCGGGGCAAATGAAGCCCCGGCCGTGTGTATTTCTTTCTTTTCCTCTCTAGGCCGAAGACACAGTTTCTCGGTTGGCTGGGCACTCCCTGCTGCCATCTTTGGGGGTTTCAGCGCGGGTCGTAGCTCTGTCTATGAATTAGGCAGGCAGGTGGCACCTCCTTGTGCCGCTCTTCTGTCCCTCGCGGAGCTTATTATTCGAAACTTTGTGGCGAAGCGACTGTTCTGTAACTTGAGAAAAATTTTAGCCAAATAGCGTTTAGCAACAACAAATGTTACCTCGTAGAACTAAAGAGTGCTGTGTGCCACTGAAGAGTTGCCTGTGTGATATCTGGAATATCCTCAACAGCCACTGAACGCAGCGCTGTTGTGTGTATGACGTGCGTTGTGTTTCCGGTGCAGGTTGAACAAGCGATTCTGAAGCTCCAGTTGTCAATGTTAGCCTATGCTATTATTACTTTTTTGAATCATTACTTTTGTGCACATTTTACCATGCGCGTCTGTCTAATTTGCTACAGTGGTTCGAGTCAGCTGGACTGGGTTGGCTCCGTGTGGTGGGATGCCCCAGCAGCCCGCCGCCCACCACTGCCCATCCCCTCTACAGAGCGTGTCGAGGGCTCCTCATCAGCACTTTTGTCAACACCCGCATTCGTGATCTCTTCCCCATTGTCATCGGTAAGTTTTAATTTTCTTATATGGTGGTAGACTCGTCCCAGTGGAACATTTATTCTTAGCTTTATAATGGCATTATTGCCTAAGTTGTAAATTGTGACTCCAATTTCGTGGAGAAGGTTGGCTCCCGGGCCTGTGGTCTTCCCTGGGAATGGGTCGGTTGGTCTGTGGAGTGCCAACTATCTCATCTAAATACATTGATAACTTAATGAAGTAATTTAAAAATCTGGCATTAATTTTATTCCTCTTTTGATTGTTCTTTTCATCAGGATTACGATGTGCTATTGAATTTTTATGCATATTGAAAAGCCCGTACTTGTCATACTTTGAGAATGAACAGTCGTATCTCTTGCTGTCAACGGTTTTAGTGAGCTTTTTTTAAAATTTGCTGGCAGTGGCGGATGGTCTGTTGAACACATATTCCTAAACAAACTTGTACGCTAATTTCTTAATCATGTTTATTCTTAGATTACCCTGAGTCGAAGCCTGCCATCGATGACCTACGCACCTGCATGCAGGTGGTTGACATTCACCAGCACCTAGTGAATACCTTGCGTAAGAGCATCCAGGTGAGGGGACCGCTCCAAGAGATCGGGTGTGAGTTCCTAAACAATGATGTTTCTCGCATTGTAGAAGATTGTCCTCAAACAATGAATTTGAGTCCTAACTGTGACGCAACTCCACATGCTTATTGAAGTTGGGAGTATATAGTACCTAGTAATAGTGCAGTGGAACTATTTATATGTAAATAGGCATTTTGCTTCCTTCCGATTTTATACTCTCACTGATTTACTTTCTTCTGTTCTTCCTCTTATTTCCCTACTTGCTGTTCCCGTGCGTGTTGATCCTGTATGGGAACACTTTTGTGCATGGGTTCCCCGTTTCTATCGACATACTGCATGTCCCGTTTTTCTTCCTCTGTTGGATCACTTAAGTTGTGGAGATGGAGGCTTAAACTATGCAATAGTAATATTGGTTCTATTGCTTGCGGCGCTACTAACCCAACCCACTATAATAATCATAATACTTGTTCTACAGCGTGCTTGTGTTTCCCCTACATTCGTAAACAATTCCTATGGTGTTAGCCCAAGGAAATGTTTTACGAATGTAAAGTTCTACGGTTGAATATATTACCAATTGCAATGGTCTCTCAGTGTAGCGTCGGCAGTTACTACATTTCACGACAGATCCCCTTAGGAGACATGGGATGGGCCGTAGTGTTAGGGTAGTTGCGTTCGCCCGCGCCGGGTCATGGGCGGTAAATGTGCGTATTTCTCCACTATAAAATTTGAGGTTGCGGTGCGAGATGAACGTGGAGCTCGAAGCGCTACAAACTATACCTACACCTACTTGTTCTTGTTTCTTTCCATCCTCTGAGATCTACATAAATTGGCATAGCGGTCATTGCTCATAGAGGGCCGGAACGTAAGTCCCGGCTCCTCTCTGGGAATGGGCCTGTGGGTCCGTCTACTGCCAGCTATCTATTCTAATCTCCTTCTATGCTGTGGAGAGCAGTGTCCCCTGGAGGAACCTATCTGTTAGCAGAGCCTTATCTAGGCTTTCAGGACGTCTTTCCTGAGCGCCCACTGTGCTTCCTTCAACTTAAAAGCTTCTTCTGATGATATTTTACTCTCTTCTTCGACTTCCTGCTCCCATGGCCGTTGATTCTTTGTGGGAGCACCTTCGTTAAGGAATTCCACGGTTCTGTCGACATACTAGGCTATATGTTCCTTGTTTCTTCCTCTATGAGATCGTCTTTGTGCGGAAACGGAGCCAAAAACTGCTCACTATAACTGATTACTAGAAAATTGTTCATGTATCGTAAGTTGCTAATAGAATCGTGCATAAATTATTCGATATTTTATTTTCTCAGAGTCGCATGTTGCACCCAGGCGTGAAGACTATCAATGTCCTACATGCCTACATCTCCATCATAAAAGCACTCAAAGCTCTGGAGCCTAGAGGAGCGATACTGGACCTTGTTACGGAGCCTGTTAGGTGCGTTTCGTGTTGTACTGTCTCCTTGTTTTTTTTTTTATTAAAGAAACCTCATTTTTAAACAGTTTTTACAGTCTCACTGTTATTTTTCCAATTGATTACGGACTAATAAATCTAAAACACTGATGCCTCGTATGCCTCTGCTTGTGTTTAATAATCGCAGCGTCCCCTTGGTTTAAAATATTCTGAAATGAATACTGCCCCTGGTATTTTTTGTACGAACTTTTGTTTGTTTTTCTTTCTCGTGGTGATACTGACGTTTGTGTGAGGCGACTGATATTCCATAAGTCAGTGAAGATGAGCATTAGTGCTGCTAGCTGTATTCTACTGGCTTCGTGCTAACTCGGTGTGGAGGAAGGAGTCTTGACTGAGGTAAACTTTCATCACAGGACGTACCTGAGGAGCCGCCCTGACTTCGTGCGATACATCGTGACGAGCCTCACTGACGGGGGCGGCGCCGGCAGCGGTGACGCTCTGGAGCTGTCTGATGACGGCATGGAGGGGGAGGGGCCTGAGGAGGGACAAGCGCCTGCTGGGGATGAGGAGTGGCGCGTGTGGACACCAGACACGGTGTATGCCCAGAGCAAGTCCAGTAAGTTAAAGCTTTTGCAAGTTGTTATGGTTGGATTACCACTTAATGGACGTAGCCTAATAGGGCTGTGAGGAGAGGTTCGGCAAGGTTAAGAAGGTAAAGTCGCCTCGACTATTTACCCTAAACTAGATAAACCACATACGCTTCTCTTGTACTCGGAGGAGTGTACTGCTGCCGTCGACAAACTATTGTCTGAGCTTTGGTGCCGCTGACGGAAGGCTTACATGATTAACATGACAACCGTAAGCCCTCCTGGCATATGAGCGTAAGGGCGCTGGCACACCAAAAGCAGTTCATCGAGAAGCACGGAGTGCAGTGGAGCGCGCGCACCGAACAGTGGCAGCGGCCTGCTCAACTGCCGCTGTTCGGTGTGCACGTTCCAGTGTATTCCGCGCTTCTCAAAACTGCCTGCCAGCTTCTCAGTAAACTGCTTTCGGTGTGCCAGCGCCCTAAGGGGTACAGCCATTCTTGGTAAGGTGTGAGTAACGGAAATGCTGACCAAGTTTGTCGAGCACTTAGTGTAAGGATAGAAAGTCCTGTCTCGAGATAGCAAGTGGAACGTAAGCTCCAACCCCCGAGCCGTCCGTAGTAAATTGAGTCAAAGTTGCTCGCCCTGTGTCGATGTTTCCATTCCTAATTTTCTCCCTGCTTTATTCAGATCACTATAATTGTATATACATGTTCTTGATATTTTTACTTGCTTCCTATGCTGTATTCATTCTTGCTTCTGTTTCTCGTATTACTTGGCTTAGGTTTTTCATTACTTTAGTTTATTCTTGCGATATTTTTTGTCATTCGACAGCTATTCTAGTTGTAAATATGCTTTTTGTTCTGAGCTCTATTGATAAGCTTGAGTTTGCTTGCATTGGACGATGGTACCTTGACCTACTGTATGTACATACAGTTCCCATATAACAGGTCCATGTTTTTTTTTGCAATATTACAGAGAAATCATGCGAGAGCAGTGGTAGTGACCTCATATCCATGTTGGTAGACATCTAACCGTCATTCCTATACAAGTATAGACTTATGGCCCGCGAGAAACGCCTGGCTGAAGAACGGTTGGACCTGACAACCAAGGCTACTGTGGAAACGGAGACCAAGCATCTGGAGCAGATAAAAAAGAGGTAAACTATTCAAGGCCATTCGCGACTGCACGGTGTCTAATTACTTCTTTGTGTTGAAAATGCACGTACCATTAACCTTGTTGCAGGCTCATATTATCCTTCGTTAATGCGTGCATTCCCTCATTTTTGTCTCATCCCCTCCGGGGGCATAGGATGGGCCATAGGCCATAGGGTTAGGTTAGTTAGGTTCGCCCATCCTATGTTATGGGGAGTAGCGCCCCCAGGGGGTTTGAGTAGGTTGCCTTAGCCATTAGCTAGGCCTT
>LQNS02004412.1:12996538-13063998 GCA_001587735.2 Parhyale hawaiensis | reverse complement strand
CCACCTGAGCACAACGTTATGGTTCCGGCTGTAAGCCGAGTAAATCAATCTTAGATCGCTATTGATTGTCTAAGTTTCAGAAATAGCGGGACAATACCAATATAATAATAATAATAATAATAATAATAATAATAATAATAATAATAATTTAGGTAGTCTATAGCTTGGCGAGCGTGGGAACTGTCATCAGCGTGCTGTTTATTTATCCCCAACTTTTTCCCTTATAGCTAGTTTTCGGTAGGTATTCTGATTCCTCTATGATGGACATTGTCGTTTGCGACCCTAACAATAGAACCTGAAGGGCAGCGCACTTGTACCTAATGCATCACGTTACTGTGGCGGGTGTATTCCCCACAGCAGTGATGGTAAATAATTTTTCCTCCGCTCTAAAACTCACTCGTCGCTATTCCCCAGTTTCCTTGCCGTCGTCACTGACATGGCGAAAGTGCCTGGAGCGAATTGTTCAATAGGTTAGCTAAGAGTTTGTTCTCTCCCTGTGCAGGTTGTGTGGTCCTACATCCTCGGCATGCTTACGAACCTGAGCTCCTTGCCGCTCGACCGCATCCATTCCATGCTGAAGATGTTTGTCGAGGAGACGGTGGAGTGCACGCAGGAGGAGCTGAGGGCGCTCTTGGATCAGAAAGTTATGCAGCACGAGCTTATTATGGTCAATGGGCAATATAAACTTAATAAATCGTAGCATTCTTGAGGTGTTCTCTGCAGCTCTGCAGCCCTTTTTGAAGGCTTACTATTTGTGATCCTTGCCCTGTTTATTGTAGATTTTATTCTCAGCCGCCCTTTCTGTTACGACAGCTATGATACGTGTGTGTACGGTACCTAGGCCTATTTGGGTTAGGTTAGTTAGGTTCGCCCATCCCTATGTTATGGGGAGTAGCGCCCCAGGGGGTTTGTGTAGGTTACCTTAGCCATTANTACTCTTCTTTCCCGACTTGCTGTTCCCATGCGCGTTGATCCTGTGTGGGAACACCCTCGTGCATGGGTTCCACGTGTCTATCGTCACACTATGTGTCCCTTGCTTCTTCCTCTGTTAGATTGCCGCTGCTGTGGAGACGGAGACTAAAACTACTCAATATAATAAGGCCTATTTGTTTTGGCAGTCACGATCCAGGGCTACAAGCTCCGTTCTTACTTTTTCTCGAATCTTAAGTCATTCTCAAGGAAACGAATATCAGGTTGTGATTAAAATTTCCCGATCTGAAGACTACCACAGCGCCTCCGGGTTCAAATCTCGAAAGAAAGGGCTTACTGAACCCATTAGTAAGTAGAGAAGGCCGCAAAGAAGCAGCGCTCCGGTTTAATCGCTGTTAACGTGTTGAGCTTTTTTGTAACGGATGTAATAGATGCTGCAGTCCAACTGTGGTACCACAATGTGAGCGAAATGCGACTAGCGAAGTAAGTGCTGTATACTTGTTGCTTCCTCAGATATGTGCATGATCTCATTTTGTGTTATATTCTATTTTATTTTCATTTTGTTGATATTGTATATCACTGTAATTAGTGTAAAAATATGTGCATAAATATTATGTTTGTAACCGCTGTTCAATTTCCTGCTCGTTTGGAAATACCTGCTATTCTAAAATTATTAGTTTATATGGAAGTGGAGGTGTGATAGAACCTAGAACAAAACTCTGTAAGGCGCAAAAAAATGTTTAAAGTACTGTCACCGCATACCACCAATAGGAAACAGTAAGCACTGGTTCGTGCTGTAGATAAATGTGCACATATCTACTACTGCCCAAAGGAGTATGCAGCTGCAGTCGAACAGAGGCTGTCTTGATTGTAATTGCCCCTCCCCCTCCTTCCCAAGGCAAAACCCAGTGACTATGAATGGCAGAAATGCTGGCGCTACATTCCTAAACATCAAAACGTTTCCTCCGTGGCTTTCCTTCAAATGTCTGCCACACAGATAACGAATGTGTCAGCAGTCTCAACCACTGGGGTACATTACGCTAGTGTGGAGGGTTAATACTGTGGAGAGGAAATGTTGGGAGCTGGGGAGCTTGCGCGGCTGCATGCCGTCGATGATGAGGCGCGAATGTGTCTCTGATGACGGTGAGTAGAGTGGCGGTTCATCATGCCGAGAGGAACTGTAGAGTCACAACCCTCTGCATTTTCCCTCAATTTTATTGATAACAGACAATGTAGAGAATCCCGAGTGCCTTCTCCGCAGGGGATGTAGCACCTGGCCGCAGTTCCTACTGAGAAGGTTAGTTTTGTAGAGTTAGGTAGGTTCTCTATATTTCCTTTCTGTCCCGCGAGGTGGGCCGCCGATTGAGGTGACTGACTTTCTCTGCGGGGCTCTTACCTCGCCTGTGCGGAGGGCCACAGATGGGATCGTCCGCACTGGCGTTTCTTTCTTCCGTCTTCTTCTCTTTTCTTCCTTCATCTCTTGCCAACCTGAGCACAACGTTGTGGTTCCGGCTGTAAGCCGACTAAATCATCTTGGATCGCTGTTGATTGTCTTAGTTTCAGCAATAGCGGGACAATACTAATTAATAACAATGTAGAGAAACTTTTGCCGGAAATTCTGCCATCATACTCTCCTTAAAAAGTTACAAGCACCTTGGGGCTGCTCTGTGCAGCACTTTTTTTTAAGAAACTAGCCGCCCCTGGTTGGGTGTCTACCGTAGTGACACTACAGTGCACAATAAAGCGGTGTCGTGCTAAAAGAAGCCGTAGTGTAGAAGGATGCGCGAAGCAAGATAAGGATTTGAAAAGCGGGTGCACCCTAACGCAATAGTTTCACTTCCCTATGATTGCACACCCGAGAACGTTGCCCCGAGCAAAGCTTCGACTTGCACGGAGCTCTACGGCTGATATGAGTAACTATAATATGAGTCGTTTCTTGCAGTATGTACGCTATGGCAAGTGGTAGTGGTCAAGGTTTCAGTGTACCTCCTATTCATGATTTAAAGTTACAAAAATGTGTATTTTGCGTAATACATATTCAAACACCGTAAGTTGTCGCGGCAACGTGACCGCTTAATTGAGAGACTCGGCAACCTTTGCGTTTGTGAGCACTCGCCATTATACGAACGGGGTGTCTGCGGAGTATTGCCAGGGTGTCGGCTTGTGAACTGAACCACTGATAAGTTCTCGGGCGTGCTGCATGAATTAGCAGGCCAAACGCGCTTGCGTTGATTAACGCCTTTCCACACGACGGGGCGTGCCCCAGGCCGCACGGCCGAGGGACCGTGTCCGCGTTTGCTTCCACTCGTAGTGGGGCAGCACCCGACATGAGAGTGTGGGCGATTGAAATACTTCAACGCCAATGCACCCTAGTTTTGTTATTAAAAACACGCTCACGCACCCAAGGGTCCCGAGTGCCTTCTTCGCAGGAGGTTAGTTTTGTAAAGTTAGGTAGGCTCTTAATACTTCCCCTTCTGTTTCGGGAGGTGGGCTGCCGATCGAGGTGGCTGACCTATTCCCGAGACTTCTACCTTCTTGTATTTTGTTTCCTTCGAATGTGCGGCGTAGCTGAGCGAAAGCGTTTAGCCGCGCCCGGGGGTTGGGAATGCTCAACTTTCGCCTTTTTCCTGTCAGTAGCGCACTGACCACTCTGAGACCTACGGGCAGAAAAGCCGAGACAAAAATCATTGACAATTCAAAACGCGCCCTAGTCGGCGCACGAGCCTGTGGTTAAACACAGGAACAGTTCGGCGCGATATAGGCTGTGTGCCACTGAAGCGCTAGTAAAATTTCTACTACTCCTACTGTTAAAAACACGCCCCGTAACATCACAAGGTGACATATCCCCTCTCAACCCGTCTCTTCTGAGTTCACAAAGGCCTTTCTACCCGATGGGGCATGCCCTGAGACACGTCGTCCGATTTCGCTCTCTAGCTGCTCGAGAGCAGGGCATGCCCTACTTGCCCGCGAACTCAACACAGACGGGTTCAGAGGGGCCATGTCACCTTGTGATGTTACGATGGCGCGTTTTTAATAACAAAACTAGGGCGCGTTGACGTTGAAGTATTTCAATCGCCCGCACTCTCATGTCGGGTGCTGCCCCACTACGTGTGGAAGCAAACGTGGACACGGCCACTGTCCCAAGGCTATGTCCCTAGGGCATACCCCGTCGTGTAGAGAGGCCATTACAAGCAGGGCATCCCCTACTCTCTAGCAGCTAGAGTGTAAAAAAGTGAGTAAAATCGGACGTGTCCCAGGGCATGCCCTGGGACACGTCCCGTCGTATGGAGAGGCCTTTAGACGACTGAAATGCTTAGAGAGCCTATTTGAGAAAAGTTCTAAGCGCTTTAATTCCGCCGGTTTATCTCAATGAGAACAAAGAGCTTGGAATACAATGTGTATATTCCAAGCTCTTTGATCAGAAGACCTAAATATAGAACGAGGAATAAGTACCTCGCAGGATTGCTCAGCATATTTCTTTCTGAAGGTCTGTCATTATTCGTGCCTGATACCGTATGTATTACTTAATAAAAATTGCTCATTTTAAGATGTGGGACACTACTTTTACTGTTAGAGTTATTTCCCTAATTATGGACCGATACCGAATACTGGAACCACCACGCCTGCAATGTCAATGATAGGGCGCTAATGCCAAAGAAGTGATGCGCCGCATCCAAACAAGTGAAGTGGTTGGGCGCTAACACTCTCCTCGGTGACGTATTGCACCCAAACAAGCGATACCTACTAACTTAATGTCATCGATGAACAAGGAAGATGACGACTCTGTTTACTGTGAAATTTTTCATGTTGCTGCAGATGATATTTAGGTAAGTAGCTACTAACGACATAGCCAGGTATTGCTCTTTTTGATTTTATAGCACTAAATGAGGTATTATTTTACTTTCACTTACACATGATTTTCATGACATTTCTTGTGTTCAGTATGTAAATTGGGTCAATTCAAGACATTTTACAGGAATGACGTTTTCGTCGAAAATACTTAGTTTTCGAGTTATATGACTTTGAAGTTCCCATTGTTTTTTCTATGGGAGAAAATACCAAGCGATCCTAAACAAGCGAAATTAGGGTTAGGTGAGGTTAGGTAAGATTAGGTTAGACAAGGTTAGGTTAAGTTAGGTTAGGCAAGGCTAGGAGTAAAATTTTACTTTCACTTACACATATTGTTTTTGGGTTTTTGTTGCTTTCAGTATGTTAATTGGGTCAATTTAAGACAATTTACAAGAATAACGTTTCCGTCGCAAATGCTTAGTTTTTGAGATATATCTGAAACTTCAAGGGTAAGGGAGAAAATAGCCGATGTCATCACAGGCTTTAAATGAACCAAACCTGGCCTTGCCTAACCTAACCTAACCTTACTTAACCTAACCTAACCTTGTCTAACCTAATCTAACCTAACCTAACCTAATGGGAGAAAATAGCCGCTGTCATCACAGGCTTTAAATGAACCAAACCTGGCCTTGCCTAACCTAACCTTACTTAACCTAACCTAATCTAACCTAACCTAACATTACCTAACCTAACCCTAATTTCGCTTGTTGGGACCGCTCGGTATTTTCTCCCATAGAAAAACAATGGGAACTTCAAAGTCATATATCTCAAAAACTAAGCATTTGCNTTAAAGCCTGTGGGTAAAATTTTACTTTCACTTACACATGTTTTTTTGAGTTTTTGTTGCTTTCAGTATGTTAATTGGGTCAATTTAAGACAATTTACATGAATAACATTTCCGTCGCAAATGCTTAGTTTTTGAGATATTAGAGTTTGAAGTTCCCATTGTTTTCCTATGGGAGAAAATAGCCGATGTCATCACAGGCTTTAAAGGAACCAAACCTAGCCTTGCCCAACCTAACTTAACCTAACCTTACTTAACCTAACCTAACCTTGTCTAACCTAATCTTACCTAACCTAACCCTACCTAACCTAACCCTAATTTTGCTTGGTTGGGATCGCTTGGTATTTTCTCCCATAGAAAAAACAATAGGAACTTATCTCAAAAACTAAGCATTTGCGACGGAAACGTTATTCATGTAAATTGTCTTAAATTGACCCAATTAACATACTAAAAGCAACAAAAACCCAGAAAAACATGTGTAAGTGAAAGTAAAATTTTACCCTAAATGATATGTATTTTATTTTTTTTTTTGAGTCCTAAAATGCCCCCTCCAATAGCCTGTCCTAAATCTATCATAGTTTCTATATATTAGACAGCGCATAGCAGAGATAAAGGAAGGTAACGTCAACGTAACTGTCCAATTGGGAAAGCCGCATGCATCGGTTTGTGCTGTAGACAAGCCTAGGTACTCTCTAGTCCCCACGGGAATGCACGGCTGCAATCTACCACATTGCCAGCGCTATGACGTTAAAAACTGAAGGCGCATACTACCAGAAAAAAATATTTTCTGTCGGATACACATCGATAAAATTTCGTTTGCAAGAGCAGTTTCCACTGATGAAATCTAAATATAATATATGGTACTCACCTGTGTCAGGTTTATTCTAAAAAACTTGGAGCAGTACTTGTTTCTTTTCAATGTGTTAACGCCTTCCCCTGAAATATTCCAGAGCTTTAGGTGCCTGCGCTCAAGGCACATAGGCCTATATGATTAGGTGCCAATAATTTTGAAACTTGTAACCACTCAGAAGCATAAAATGGGCCATAGAGTTAGGTTTGCCCAATCTGCAGTACCGGCAAAAAATCGTTACACATGAATGGCAAGAAAAAACTTTACACGAGCAATGTGAGTTAGTATTTCGTTTGCTTACCCGACACAATAGAACGAGAAAATGTTACTACACACAAAGGGTTAAAACTGTTTCAAATGGAGGAGTAAACATTTTTGTTAACTAGGCTAGAAAAGGAAAACTCTTTGATTGCCGTAACCAAAGATCTGGGGATGTCAAGAGAGACAATCTATCAGCTGAAGCCGTCGGGGACAAAATGATCAACAGGGACTGCATCACAAGCGAAGTCAGGCTCTGGCACACCTAAGAAAGCTACACTGAGAACAATTAAGTTTCTGAAGCGTGAGGTTATCTCAAATCATGCTCGAACTGTCTTTGAATAAAAAAAAAAAAAAAAACGCCCTGAGCTCCTCCAGAACGTCGCAACAAGGACAATTCACGATCGCCTGCAAAGGACCTTGCTGGGTCGTCCGAGTGCCAGAAAGAAACCCATGCTCAAGTTTCAGCCTCTCTTTTCTAGCATAGTTAACGCATGGGTTTACTCCTTCATTTGAAGCATTTCTTAACCCAATGTGTGCAGTAGGTGTAAAGTTATACGACTTCAAACTTATAAGAAAGAAAAATAACACGTCGGTAAGAGCGACCCACTATCAACCTCCCTGCAGCAGCACACAACCCTCGTTGAGGGTTGGCTGGGTGATGGACGTTTGCTATGAGTGGCGGAGGGGATGCATCATTACTAACATTTTCTCGCATTATTGTGTCGGGGAGGGCAAACGAAATACTAACTCGCATTTCTCGTGTAAAATTTTTTCTTACCATTCAAGTGTAAAGATTTTTTCGCCAACTGCATATTATTGTGGGCAGCAACCCCTATAGGTTATTTAACATATCTAGGACTTCGAAGCGTCTTCATTCGTGCCTACTTTACTTCTTTCCGCTTTCAAATTCGTACTAATGTTACTTCCATCTGTTTTTCCTCTTTTTTCCCGATTTGCTGTTCCCATACGCGTTGATCCTATGTGGCAACACCCTCGCGTATGGGTTCCATGTTTCTAACGATATACTGCATGGCTCTCCTTTCTTCCTTCGTAAGATCACCTTGCTGTTGAAACGGAGGCTCACACTACTCAATGTTAATAATAATGATACCAACTATGATGCCAAAGCAACGTAAATAGTGATGATATATTGAGATACTTTTGCCATCATGCATAGCATGCACTCTCCCAAGATATAGTTAATTTTTGTTCAAATACGAAATTTACAGTATCATGCAGCTCGAAAATCCGTTTTTTTTAAATACTGATATTCTAAATTACCTCCGCCAAGTATGTTATATGTATGTTTTGGTCAGACTGGTTTGTCTGTTTCTTTGCCTGCGTGTTTGTTTGTCTGCTACCAAGATAGCTCAAAAAGTCATGGGCGGATCTTGGCGAATTTTACAGGGAATGTTACAGCACGTCAGGAGCAACAGATGATTATATTGGTTTAGATTCATTTAACCGTTTGTTTGTCGAAAGGTTTTTTCTTGCACACCTAATTCCGAAATTATTCCTGGATTTTCATTAAATTTGCAGGAAATGTTAGGAATGTCACAATCATCAATTAATTAAATTTTTGTGCTGATCTATTCTTCCGTTTGCCTGCGTGTTTTACTGCTTGTAGGCAACATTATCCAAAATGTTATAAACAGAACTTTATGAAATTTGCAACAACTTTTTGAGGATGGTTAATTTAAAGGCCTGTCTACGCGTTTGTCTTTTGAACGGTCCAAATGTTATGTTGCATTGGTCTTCAGTACAATAGTGTGTACGTAATAAAAATGTTTTTAAAATGTTAGCCATCATCACAGTTTCCTCGGAAAGTATCTCTAGGCAAGTTACAGATACTTGGTCAATTTTTGTAGTGAAATAAATTAAAAATGCAGCACTTTTTTGCTGTTTCTACAGCATGGCATAGTATCATTCGGACGAGTGGGCGAGTGAACGCGTTGAAAAGAACAACTTGTTTGTCGGCCGTAAGAGGCACATATTACTAAATTTCGGTGATGATTTATTAATGTGTTTGTGTGTTAAGTCATTTGTCAGAACGTAGCGAAAAAGTTATGGGTCGCTCTTTAAGAAATTTAAAGAACTGCTTAGCAGAGGTTAGTACTTATTTAAGGAGGATTAAACTTTCTTATACTACTACTACTACTACTACTACTCACAGTTCACTTACTATAGTAGTTATGTCAGATCTGAGTGTATGCGTTACGCCCTTGAAATCTTCAGACTTGTGACGTCACAATTACGTCACGCCACTGAGGAAATACCAAAGATTCCTCGCTGCAACAGTGGCGTGACGCAGTTGTGACGTCACAATTTTGAATATTTAAGGGCTTGTTGCAAACACTCAAGTCTGACACAACTGTCTTCTGTAAATGAACTGTGCTACAACTGCTGGGAATGCTACGAGAAACAAATGACCTTCATGGTGATGATCAAAGACAAATTTTGGATTCGGTATTAATTTCAATTTTTAGTCTCTATTGTATTGCTTCGCGGAGCTATTCGCTCTGAGTACTTATATACATAGTTGTGATTTGAATGCAACGCCGCGGATACTGATTCGAGCTCTGGCTGCCGAGTCAACAAAGTAATGATGGAACGAAAAATGTCACTGACTGCCAGCAGAGTTAGAAAATATTTTCCGAACAGAATTTCTTGCTATAGGTGTAAGTGACGTATGTGCATTGTATGATGAAGAATGCATTACCATCCATGCGGGTGAAAGTGCGGCGAGAATGAAAATTTCTGTTGTACTTTTCTTTCATGGAGTTGTGTGATTCTCGTGGGTATGGCACCATTTTCCCTGTTGTACATAGGCCTACTATGCACTAAGCACGCTATGAGAGAAAGGGTTAACTCGTTGGTTCATGGGGTTTGCACAAACCCAAATTTTCAGAGTTTGACGCTTAAGCAGCACTGAGTTGACAATTGAATAACGAACTAGAGCGCACTCTGAGAGCGCATACCTCCGCCAAGTAGGGCATTAGTAACGAAAAATTCAAATTGGTTCTGAAACCATGATTTTCTTTGGATCTGCACCAGAATTGAATCGTTTGTGCCATTCGCCAGTATTAACGTTTTCTGTAATTTTCTTGAAGATCTGTTCATAACTTTTTGATTTATGCAGCAAACAAACATTACGACAAACATGAATCAAACACACAAACGGACCAACCGATCATTACCAAATTTTATTCATTCATGTCTTTTAACATTATTATTAAGTCCTGTAGATTTCATAAAAATCCATCCATGAATTTTTGAGTTATTGAGCTAACAAGCATAAAATTAAACACTGCAACAAACGACCAAACAGATCACTACCAAAATTTGGTCATTTACTCTTCGTATTATACCTAATAACTTCTATAAATTTCACGAAAATTCGTCCATAACTTTTTGAGTTATGGCCGTAAGAAAAAAACAAGGCAGACAAACAAATTGATGAACAGATTCGCACCAAAAGTTAATCACCTGTTACTGTAAATAATCCTAAAAATCCCTATAAATTTCGTCTAGATCCGTTCATGACTTTTGAGTAAACTTGGTGACAGACAAAAAGACAGACCAACAGACAGGCAAACACATTACCTTCTTGGCGGAATTAATTGTTAAAGGGACGGTTATTATTGTGCTTAGTGTTTACTCTGCATTTTTGTTGTGAAAAGACATACTTTATCAATGAGAATTTTTTTTTTTGTAGATATTGCAGTGTCTCTTTTTATTGTCCAAACAGTCCAATCAATACTTTGCCTTTGCTATTCTTGGGCGCCGAAATTAAGCCGTCCATGCTTGACTTGTTCGCAACTTGAAGCAGGTACGCTGGCTTCAACCTGTTGCAACGAGTTCTAGGAATGGATGATTACTCGACTGCCCTTCTGTCAGACATTCAATATACGTCCATAAACTGCAGTTGTCTGTCGGCTCATCATAACGGGTTGCATCTGTGGCACCTGCATCACGATCCAAAGTTACGGAGCCAAAGTTCCTATCTGAAGTTTTGGACAAGTCGAAGGCGTTTGGCTTAGCTCGACTCCGCGGACCCAATCGAACACGCCCTTTATACTTGGTACTTCATACATTGAATGCTAATACACTCATAAGTTAGCACTGAAGTATTACTAAAATAAAGACTATGCCATAGCGGTTTAATCCTTCATTCCTTCAGAGAATTTTCGTTGGAGATTACCGTTCGCAGAATTTTAATTCAGACTTAAATATTCCTCTAGAGACGCAACGCTAAATTTTTGAACGCAGAATAACGAACGCAAACTCCCTGATTTAGCGCCGTGCGTCCAGCACTGCCTCTTATACGTATTGAACCTATTACATAAAAATATGCGATTTCACATACTTCTATCTAGTCTACCCTTGCATAAGTAGGTATATATTACTATGAGATTAAGTTGCTTTAAAGTCGTGTGATATTCAAGGGTTTATAGTAGCTTAATACTTTGAATTAAATAGTGTACTGTAAACTATTTTTGATTGCTTGACCTACGTTTGAGCTGTTTTATTAGGTTTGACTGTTTTATGATCATTTGTTTGATTTTGGGCGGTAGTGCATTAGCAAATATTGGTAACGCTGGTAATGCACTTTCAATTTTAGGAACGGTAACGCAGGCCGCTCTACTGAAATTAAAATCAGTACCGCAGTGAGGGTACTGGCTCTACCTGCCCAGGGTAAGCGCGTCCAGCTCTCTGAACAAATTATTTACTCTATTACTGCAGCGAGTAAAGACTTTCAGTTCTTGATAGCCTAATGTTATGCGGTACTTCATAAACAAGCCACGGAATTACCAAACGTTGTCAGAGAAGCATCTCAAACGTACTATTTCTTAACAATTTGTTTCACGCTCTGAGACGAGCTTCGAGAGTAAAGAGCGAAAGCAAAGATGGATGAAAGACTCAATTTATTTGTCTGTCTGTACTTGTGAGCTCAATAGACAACTGGGATGCAGAGTGAGTGTTTGAGCCTATGCATCTTTGATAAGCACACAGGGCAAATCTCACGACCATAAAAATAACTGGATGATTGAAATCATCCGATTATGCAAGTTAGTAATAACATACCACTCTATAGTATTGTAGTGAATGATAACAAAGAAAAATATGAACAAATACCCTGCGAAAAAAACTATCACAGTAGAGCCTACTTTTGCAGCACATATCCAGCAGATCAGTGGATGACATCAACAAGCAATTTCAACTGTCAGTTGCGACTTCCCACGCTCTGAAGTTCGTTTCTGTGCATCGAAGCTTCGCTTCACTTCCACACTTGCTGTCGATTAGCACTTGAGACGCAGCAATGGTTAGGACCTGCTACAACTTCCGCCATTTCTGCATTTGTTTGTCAATGTGAGAAGAATGGCTCTGGTGAGCGCAAGCTGAAGAAGAAGAAGTAACGGTCTGTACCATTCACTTCTCATCTTGCTTACCTGTTTCCTTCAAGCAGATTTTAATCTTGGCCCATTGTGCTGCGCCGCGCTTGTGGAAAGTGCAGCGTTGGCTGTGGATTACGAGCTCACAAGTTGGTGCCGGTATTCCACACTTTCATGTTCCGTTAAATCTTTTCTAGAATTTACATTAGTCTACACTACAAACAGCATGCTATTTATTGCACCGTGTACAGTATTTTAATCTTCAAAATATTTCAGGTTGTTTTTGAGAGAATATTGAAGACTTTTTGCCGTTTGGTATCATACAGGAAGACATCATGAGTTGAAAACTTGCTGAGACCGTAAAGTGCAGGGCAGGAAATGTTTTATAGCCATCGCGCTTATGCAATATCATTATTCCGTTAAAAAGTGGCCGAACTCCTTGCCAATGTAAGAGTTGTTTATATTTCTATATGACCCTCATTGTGTATGATAATCAATCGGATATTTCCGCTGCCTTTGTATTAAATGGCTTGCGGGATGTTACATCTTACGATAGACTACAATATTCGATCGAGTACTTTTGGAAATATATATTTATAAACTCACTCAGGGGCCTAGGTCATAATAGGATAGTTTGGGTCACTCATTCTGCGCATGGGGAGCGGCGCCCTACGTGAGGGCGTTCAGTGTTCTCATAGGCCTCTCTAACTTTAGACTTTCGGGGCGTCTTCCCTTCAAACTCCCTTTGCTTCCATACAACTTCATACTCCTGAATACACTTTGTTCTGTTCTTTCCCGACTTAATTGCTGTTTCCATGTGCGATAACTCAGGTGGAAACACCATCGTTCCAATCAACATATTCCGTCTCTTCGTTTCGTTGGAAACACCTTTTTTGGGCTAAAGAGCTTCAACTCAATTATAGAATTTAGATTATAGCTACGAAAGAGATATATCGTGCAAATCGGCCTTCAATTTTCTCTCACAGTTATTGGGCCTAAAATATCTAACACTCATAACTACCATATCATTCAGGTACTGGGATCATACAAGATTTATAGGCATGTCAAATATCCATGACGCAAAGTTTTCCACATTTTTCTCTAAGATATGCACTTTAACATTGGCATTTCTCACCGCCAGAGCTCTCGTTCCGTCAGACGCCATTTCTGTACCTACCGCTAGTCCCTGAAATATTTCACTTCCAACACTCGCATTACTTCGCAATTATTCCCGTTTCCGCGCCGACTAATGCCATAGTTTGGCGTACCATCCTTCCCTGGGTAACGACTCGCTTCCTTACCAACAGAAGCATCTCCTTCAGGCATCACTTGGTGCCGGCTTAAGAATAATGATTCTTCTGCAGTCGTTTCAATTTTTCGAAAGGACGCCGCTTGCTATTTTGAGCAGCATGAGCTACTGTTCGCAACCCAATTACGGTTGATCCGGTGGCTGAGACTTGCTGCATAGTTAGGGCCTGTGCAAAACACGTTCATTAATCTTAGGCACCCTTAAGCTGCCTTACCGGCAAGCATCCTTTGTTACCCAGAGACGTTCGTGAGAGGAAAAGCACCGACCTGCATTGACAACGCGACTTAGGTGTTCCCAGGAGACCGGGTTTTGGAATTTGTTATCTTATGTTTCTAACGTAATGTGCGAATATTATTTGCTATAATTGTTTAAAAGCTGGTACAAATTTGAACTCTGTAATTAATGAGACTATATATATTGAATTACCACCGGCTTGACCTTCATCGAACAAGTTCTATTACGACGAAACAACCCCTTCTTACTACGTAATTGTTTACGTAATTACAGCGTACACCAATATTTTCATGATTGTCGTAACTGAAAACTGAAATCACAACGACACAGTAAATATTGGCCCATTAATTACCATAGATTAGATAGGCGGCAGTAGACGAACCAAGAGGCCCATTCCCAAAGAGACACCGAAACTTAATGTCTTTTGTTGTAAATGTGCACGTGTGCTTATAAACACGTGTGGTGGCGAGGAAGTGACAACTTCATATCTATTAAGCACTTGATAATTTCGAGAAATTTAGTGTATGGCCCAATTGATAGCGTTCTATATTGTTTTAGGGCTTGCCCAGGAATTTTCCCATACAGACTACCACCCTGAAACGTTAGCAAAACATGGCTGTCCACTGTCCTACGTTTGTAACCTATGAGAGTTGAAGGTTCACATTTGTCATCCCAATCCCTAATGACATTTTATCACTGCTGCTGGGTTCACACGACAGTTAAATGAATGTGTTTCATCATCTGCGTGTCCAAATACTTTGCTGCGCCTGCTGAAGTAGGGTAATTACCCTAGTACAAGAGTGCAAAACTCCAAGTTCTGATTCACTCAAAATTTGAAAGAGATATTCAAAACTATGCTAGTGACACTTGCTCGCGAAAGTGATTTGACGGCTAATATTTTAACACCTTTATTTTCATACAAGCAGCTGTGTTTGAAATTGTGCAACAAAACATTCGTACGATTAGCTGAGGAAATTCGTTCATTCCGCTATCGTTTGAACCAGTTGGTATAATAATCGCGAATCTATATAATTAGGAAAGGTTCTACGACTGATTTTTTTAAAATATTTATCTATCTATTTATTTATCTATCTATGGTTTCTTTTAAAAGAACCAGAGGTGTCTCTAATTCGTGGGGCGAAATGAAGCCCAGTGGACTTCATGTAGCTTGAATTTCAGTCAAGAATGTTTTTTTTCTTGCCTCCATGAAGCGTGTTGACTCTGTTAGCGCCCACGAATAACTCAGCGTGTTGCGCTCCTAGTTTGTTGGCCACTCCATTCAGATGCGATAATAAATGAATTTTGTTTGTTTACCTGCAGCCCGATGACGCGTGAGATAGATGAAAATGCCATTGGGCGGAGTGTGATACAGCTTTTGAAAGTCTAAAGGGTGAGTGGTTTTGAGTTAGCGCCTGAAACTCGAACCAGCGGAGCAAGCCCACGCCCAAGTTTCGAACACGTCAAGTAGAGTGGGATTAACTTCACTCAACTTTGGCGAGCCCTCTCAATGACTTCTCTAGTGCCTCAGCTCTGAACCATGTCGTGAAGCAAATTTTCATGTCTTCTCTTTTTGCTGGACTATTTCTGCGATTTTTTGGCTACAAACACAGAAAAACATTAATTGACATTCTCATTCGTTCGTAGAAGAAGCGCACGTAATGCCAAGAGCGCAACTCTTCTAAGTAGTACAATTTATAAAATAAACAAGCTGTACATTTACTGCTTAATGCACATGTGCCATAAAAACTGCGCAGCTGGTCGCTATGTCTCACTAAGATCAAATTCACCAACTGACATCCCCCCTTGGGCCGACGTAAACTTATTAAACTGAGAATTACGCTGTGCAAACATCCTGCCGAAAATGCAGCCTGGCGAAGCGCTATTCTATTTGCATTTTTCGATAAGCGACTCATAGAAGCCTCTTCCTTGCAAACTTCTTCTCTTTTCTGAATTATGTAAAACTTTTTCATGTTGACTCAGCAGCGACTGAACGTCTCGACAAACTACCATCTCTGGAAGTGCAGTATTTTTTGCCCACTATTGAGTCGATCGGCACTTGAATTTGAAATTAAAATGTTCCATCAAAGCAGCGTAACTCGATTTCAGTTTTTTATCAACACTAAGATGCGAGTATTGATTCTTGGTGCATCGACAGGAGCCCGGTAGCAGTTGGAGCTCGGCCGTATGATGGAAGGCCTAACTCTAAAATTACATCGTTATCTCAGGCCTGCAGTCTCGCGCAACATCTCTTATTTCTGCAGTTGTTGGCACTACTGGAGAAACGGGACCTTATGTTCCTTGGCTCTAATGCTGTTGCTTCTTTTTATCATGCAGATGGAAACATTTTAAGCAGTCCAAAGTAAGGGAAGATGTAACGGTGCAATCGCTCTAAGGTCCAAAGTCAGTTGAACACTATCAGTGGCGCATCGTAGTTAGTTCGTTACTTTTGGGCTCTCGGGTCATACGGTTTGTGTCACACTCCAGTTGCTTTTTGGGGTGAAATTGATAATGTTATTGACAAGGTGCGCGGCCTGGAGCAGCGGTAGGCGCTGGTCGGGCGGCTCCCAACGACGCTTGCATTTTTTCTTTGCACAAGAAAAAAGCTCGCGAGGGAGGCTGGCAAGACTGAGGGAACTCGCTGCAGATGCAAAGAAGGAAAGAGAGAGAGAGAGAGCAAGAGGGTGAGAGTGAGGGGAAAACTGCAAGGATCCTAAGGCTTCACCGAGGGCAACAGCATCACGGAGAGGGTGACTCAGGTGAGGAGGATGCACATCTTAGAGGAACCCTGTGGTTGTTTTGGTAGGTTTTGATGCATAGAGCAAAACTAAGAACAATTTGCATTTTGTTTACTAGAACAATGTGGTTGAAAGGTATCATTATTATTCCTTATTTCAATTCATAAAATATACTTTTGCTGCTTACAATAATTCGACTGTGAGCTATTTTCAAAAATAGTAAAAAGTTTCCATAACTTTTGGACTCTCTGCTGGGACGTCGCCTGAGTTTTGCGAGAAAGAAATCAAGCGCTGCTGTGATTAGCGAAAGTTTATTATGGTTTCTGATACAGCATCAGAAACGAAAATTTTAAATATATGTATACTTATATACGCGCGGCTTCGTGGCATATAGGCCTATGTTCTCTTTCAATTGTGGACACTTGCCCTTGACAGCATTGGCGTCGGGCAAAATAGTCATTCATATATTTTTTTTTGCAGATAGTGACCAATCCTTGTGATATTGATTGCCTAAGATGTTCGATCTTTCATTAAAGTTATATCTACTGTATATTCAAAACGCATTTATTGCCGCATGCACAGAGGGTGGAACAGCGGTGAATGTTACTTTTAACTCCACCTCATTTTCTTCCATTTTGTTTACTTATATCGGTGAAATGAGCCATTTTTAGACTTTTTTCATGAATGGCAATTTTGGGCACATGCAGTTTTCGAGATACTATATTTGACTTTGAAGTTCTCATTGTTTTCCTATAGGAAAAAATAACCGGCGACCC
The DNA here is from genome assembly GCA_001587735.2 of Parhyale hawaiensis. Taxonomy (NCBI): domain Eukaryota; kingdom Metazoa; phylum Arthropoda; class Malacostraca; order Amphipoda; family Hyalidae; genus Parhyale; species Parhyale hawaiensis. The sequence continues at coordinate 13,046,877 of LQNS02004412.1, read as the reverse complement.
CATACGAACCTAAATTAACCTAACTAGGTTAGGTAGGTTCGTATGGGGTCGCTAGCAAGCCTCTAATAGCGCCGGTAATTTTCTCTCAAAGGAAAACAATGGGAAATTCGAAGTTCAAATATCTCGAAAACTAAGCATCTACCCCAAAAATGTTATCCATTAAAAAATCTTCAAGTGCTCTTTTCACATACATAAGTAAACAAAAATGGAAAAAAATGAGTTGGAGTTAAAAGTATCATTGACCGGAACAGTTAGTGTCAGTAAGTGATGTTATGTAAAGGAATAAAAAATTAAACAGCGATTATAGAATTCACAAAAATGATGTCGCATCAGGGGAGCTATAGGATCTGCCATAGGCAATTGGGTTAGGTAGTTAGGTTTTCTATGTTATGGTGAGCAGCGCACCCAAGGGGATTGTAGCCTATCGGTTTCCTTTGCTGTTAGCTGCGCCTTCGGGATGTCTGTTTTTCGTGCCCACTTTTCTTCCTTCCATCTTCATACTCCTACTGATGATGCTTCGTTCTGCTCTTTCTCTTCCTTCCCGAATTACTGTTCCTATATATATATATATATACGCGTTGATTTGTGCATGGCCTCCACGTTTTTCATGACATTCTTAAGTCCTTTCTTTCTTCTTCTCTTTGGATCACAGTGTACTCTGAGGGTTAGGAGGCTTAAACTAGGAGAATACTACTACAACTACTATTATTTTTAATCGTCTCTGACTTGCTGTTCCCATGCACGTTGTTCCTATGTCGGAACACCTTCGTGCTTGGGTTCCACGCTTTCATCGTCATACATATATGCTCGACGCCCATTGTTTCTTTCTCGGTTGGATCACCTCTATTGTGAAAACGGAGCTTTAAACTATTCAATATAGCCATAGCTAAGACGATGAGCTTGGCGGAAAGTCGCACTACATCTTAATAAGGAAGCAGCAATTGAGGAAAATTTTTATCTGCATGTATGTAAGATAAAAGTTAGATTTATGCGAGTTCGCTATAGCATCTCTATAATTACTCATTATGGCATAATCTTTTTATCATTGTATTATGATAAAAATTCAATGTCTTTGAAGCATTTTTTGTTTTCTGGTGCCAGTGTAGTGTGTATTATGGAAAATTTTACCTCCTACTTTGTATGATACTACACTAGTGTCAATTAACTACCGGACTGCTGTACATGGCAACACTACAGTGCTACTCCAGGCCTGTTGTATAGCATACTTTTTCTGGGTAAACTACAATACGGCCATATATAGTGGGAATCTTACATTCTGAACTTCATGAAGCATAGACTGGGCCACAGGGATGTGTTAGATTCACCCATTCTATGTTATATGGAGTAACGTCCCCAGGGGTTGCCTTCAGGACGTCAATCTTTGGTGCCTACGATGATTCCTTCCATTTTTATACTCATACAGATGATCCGTTGTTCTGCTCTTCCTATTTATTCCCAATTTTCTGTTCTCATGCACGTTGCTCCTGTGCAGGAACACCCTCGTACAGGGGTTCCACGTTTCTACCGACGTACGACAGTACAGTCCTAAACTAAGGGATAATTTTTCAAAAAAGGCATAACTTTTTTCTAATCATGCCAGGCACTTCTTCTTCTGCACACTATTAGCCAGTAAGATGTTGATTATTGTGTTGAAATTTGAGACATGTATGAAGGATAATAAAAAAGTTAGGAACGAAAAACTTTTCTCTTGAAATTTATAGCGTCCAAAACTACGAGACAAACAGGAAAAAAATGCATTTAACTCAATATTTTGCGAGAAATATTTAGCAAAATGGTGGTGAACGATCAATATTAGGTAAACAGTGCCTTGCTTTCGATTACAGCTGCACATCGTCGATCAAATGACCGAATGAGACTTTGACAATCTTCAACAGTAATTTTCGCCCATTTCTCTTGAAGTTTCATCCAAAAATCTTCCGTATAGCGGCATAGATAGGGTTTCTTGCCGTAACTTCCACCCCTAGCGCTTACCAAAGATTTTCAATTGGATTTAGGTCAGGACTTTGTGGTGGCCAATCCATAACTTCGAGATCTTGCTGCTCAAGATAACTCATGACTGTCTTTGCCTTGTGGCAAGGGGCATTGTCTTGCATGAAGATAGGGCTGGGGACACCTGAGTTTACAATAATAGACATAACAATACCTTCCAACAGATTTTTATACACCTGAGCATTTACACGGGTTTGCAAACGAACGAGAGACGGTGTCCCTTGACTAGAGAACACACCGAAAACCTTCACGCTCCCGCAGCCAAACTTCACAGTCTTCTTAGTACACTTCACACTTAATTTCTCACCTTCACGTCTTCTAACAAAATTCTTACCGTCATTACCAGACAAACTGAACTTGCTTTCATCGCTGAAAAACACTCTAGCCCAATTTTCATGGGACCAGTTAACATGCTTGTTTGCAAACTCTAATCTCTTTTTCTTGTTCTTGGCACTCACAAGCGGTTTCTTCTGTGGGGGTTTTGCAAATAACCCTATTTCTTGAAGGTGCCCAGAAACAGTGTGACGTGTGAGACGTTCAAACATGTTGTGTCATTCATTTCCCTACTTTTCGCAGCTGAGGACTTGAAACGATCCTTCAATGACGTACGCTGGATGATTCTGTCCTTTCTAACTGACGTTTTACCGTTTTACGGGACCTGCCGGCTTTTTTAGCGGCACCAATGCAGCCGGTTTCATCGTACGCCTTCACTATTCTGCCCACAACACTTTTCGAACGGTTTACCTTCTCAGAAATTTCTCTAATACTGCAATGAAATTATTCTTGTGCAACTTGATGGTATCTTGTCGCAGGATATAATCAACTTTCCGACGTGGTGCCATCATGTAACGAACAGCAATGTTTACAAATGGCAGTGTCAAACTTTGTCTTCGATGTAAAAAGAAAAATACGGACTGAATATGAAATTCACTAAATTTTTATTTCTTTGTCCCTTTGTTTTGGACGTTATAAATTTAAAGAGAAAAGCTTTTGTTCGTAACTTTTTTATTATCCTTCATACTTGTCTCAAATTTTAACACAATAATTAACTTCTTACTGGCTAATAGTGTGCAAAGGAAGAAGTACCTGGTATGGTTAACAAAAAAGTTAGGCCGTTTTGAAAATTTGTCCCTTAGTTTTCGACGGTACTGTACATGTCCCTTCTTTTTCCTCTCTTAAAGTTCTCCAGTTGTTTCTAGGACTGTACTAATTCACACACAGATAATAGTTTGGAAATGAGAATTGTATAATGGCTAGGAAGACAATAGTGATGGGTCGGATGTCATTTTTTGGACATCCGCGGGTGCAAGTGCGGATGTCAAACAAGGTGCGAATGTGAAAACTTAGATGGTACTTTATTAACAGGGACAGCACTCGCACACATTTCAATCCAAATGAGAATTTGCAGTTTTCAGCTCTGTGGAAAAGCTTAGTGTACACTGATAGACCTGCGCCTCCTTTGCTGCGGATTTTAGAGTTATGATATCCGCGACTGCGGATGTTACCTTCTCAGCATCCGCGGATGCAAATGCGGATGTTCCGTGGATGCAGATGCGGATGTTCCGCGGATGTGAATATTCGCATCATCACTAGAAGAAAAAGGCTGCAACAATACTTATTTTCAGCTCAAGTTTTCGATTTATTAACGAATCATCTTCAGGAAAACTTATATGATGATGCCATGAATACATTGCTTATGTGTTTCAGTGTTTCAGTGTTGTGCATGAACACAAATTGGCATCGTCAAACAAATTTTTCTAAAAATTATTCGTGGATGAGTCGCCAGTTTGAACTTAAAATGTGTACCATATTCCTATTACTTTTGCGTGGACTTGCATATCCCATACAAATGACACACGAAACTCGTATCTTTCACCTTCAGTTTCGCTTTCGTACAGCTTCAGACAGACCGCTACTTTCCAAAATCTTTCATCACCAAAACCTCTCAGGGCGCATAGTATGAGCAAATGTCACTTGGTTAGGTTAACTACGTTTACTATGCTGTGGGAGCAGTGTCCCCTGGAGACTGAATAGGTTATATCAGCTAGGCCTTCAGGAGGTGTTTATTTCTCGTCCACTTGGCTTTCTTTAGTTGCCATGTTTCAACTTATCATTTCGTGTTTTTTTCATTTGCTCACGTGTTGCTACTCCCATGCGCTCTGGTCCTTAGTGGGAACACCTTAATGTATGGGCTTAACTTTTCTCTCGGCATGCATATGTCCCTTATTTCTTCCTCTCACTGGATCACAGCCTACACTATGAGCAAGGAGCTTTAAACCAAAAATATTATGACGATAATAATAACAATCATCTCACGAAGCTGGTTTATCTTTTGTCTTATTTTAAACTATTCGTACTAGTTTTTCCGTATTCGTACTGCCAGTACACCTGCAGCACAAAATACGCGTACTAGAGTTGCACCTTGCACTCCGTCGATCACCTCTCCCGCTGCATAGACATCATTCGATTTTTTGCGATGTTTTTTCTTCAAATTTCCTAGGAGTTTCCCCTCAGGCCTTCCCTCGGCAGCGACCCTCGCCCTCACGAGACTTTTTTTGGACTTCTCAGATTGCGATCAAGTCGCTTTTTTTATGCGTCCAGCGTTGAGCGCATTTCAATTCCTTTGAATTGCGTTGCATTTGTATTGATTAGAGCGATACGTCTGCTGTTATAAATGCGAAACGCTGCTGCGTTGGCGCCTATTGTGATTTGTACTTGATTTTATTTAAAGATATCATTGATACGGCAGCACAATGATGTAATTGAATCTGGCGACGGCGGCGGATATAGAAAAACGTCATAGATTAGGACTGCATCAATGTCGATGTGCTTTACAAATAGCTGTATGACAGCAGCACTGATCCGTCTACGTCACACTTATCTGCGAGCCATACAAATAACAACGCTATGGTCGGTGCTGACGTCACGCAGGGACTGGCTCGTGCGACAGCAGAATGCGGCCGAATGCAGAAGATGGTCCAAGGAGATCTTATTATAGGAATCTTAACTTTGGTACTAATGGCTGATGGTTGAAATATAGGAAATTTCTTTGTGAAGTCCACCCGATCAAAGTTACCTAGTCAAGGTTACTTTACGGCACTATAACTAAAATGGGATTTAATTTTGGTGAACTACGAATTTCATCAACAAATTAAGCTGTACGTCACTGTATGGCTTACCTACATCAAAAGGGGAAATTGCCAAAATGCATACAAATAAAGAGGGCGGCTTCTTTAACGAGTTTTTTATTTTTTTTTTTTTTTTGTTTGATGAATTCAAAATCGGCCTTTTTGGGCTATATGAAAACAATTCAAGTTTGGCGAAATGACGGCCCTACATATGACGTGAAAAATACGATCCCTACAGTGAGACATACGGCGGAGAAAACATTATCTGGGAGCCCTCAGGGGCATATTGTGGCGGGCCCTTTCCCTGCCACAATATGTTTGGGCATCACGCACCCAAGGGTCCCGAGTGCCTTCNGTAATTGAATCTGGCGACGGCGGCGGATATAGAAAAACGTCATAGATTAGGACTGCATCAATGTCGATGTGCTTTACAAATAGCTGTATGACAGCAGCACTGATCCGTCTACGTCACACTTATCTGCGAGCCATACAAATAACGCTATGGTCGGTGCTGACGTCACGCAGGGACTGGCTCACGCCACAGCAGAATGCGGTCGAATGCAGAAGATGGTCCAAGGAGATCTTATTATAGGAATCTTAACTTTGGTACTAATGGCTGATGGTTGAAATATAGGAAGTTTCTTTCTGAAGTCCACCCGATCAAAGTTACCTGGTCAGGATTATTTTACAGCACTATTACTAAAATGGGATTTAAATTTGGTGAACTACGAATTTCATCAACAATTTAAGCTGTACGTCACTGTATGGCTTACCATGCGTAATTATAGCTATAATATGTATATATATAATATAATTATTTCTATGAGCGAGGCAACTCAGGTACTTAATCTTACCCTTGCCGCGGTATCCACGTGCGAGTATATACGACTGTAAGACATGCATGAATAATTGATTATCTTGTCAGTGAAGTTGATTACAGATTTTGCTATTGCAAAAGTTCGTCCTATTTGCATTGAGGTGAGTCTGTAACGCCTGTCAGTTACAAAAGCATTATTCTGAATTTCCGCATCATTTGCTGGCCAAATTTCTAAAAAGAAATTTCGAGTAGCTTCAAATACTCAACATGCAGTCTGTGGGCTCCGGCTTCTTCCACTTCTTTACGGTGAAGCATACAGTGCTGAGTGGAACATTAAGGTACTTGAGAGGCAACGATAGCTTCAGCAGCTGTAGCGTAATTTCAAAGAATATAAGTTGACAAATTAGTTGGTTCTGTGAAGCATACCTGTTAAATTTATAATATTTTTCATATTGTAGCTAAGTCACGGCACCCCTAAAAGACTTGCCTACAACTAAAGATATGCACCTAAATCAAAAGGGGAAATTGCCAAAATGCATACAAAGAAAGAGGGCGGCTTCTTTAACGAGATTTTTTTTTTGTTTGACTATTCCAAAATCGGCCTTTTTGGGCTATATGAAAACAATTCAAGTTTGGCGATAGAAGGGCACTACATATGACGTGAAAAATACGATCCCTGCAGTGAGACATACGGCGGAGGAAACATTATCTCGGATTATTTTTTTTCTTTTAGCGGGACAGCAACGCTACAAATGATTGAGAAAAAGAAGAACCGAGTGACATCTCGACAGATTTTGAAAGATAGTTTGCTGTAGTCAACAGAGACACTGGGATTGGGAAATGAGGGGTGATTTCAACGAGGCGATTTTCTTGAATGCAAAACTAAAAACGCACAGAAATGGAACGGCCAAGTCTATCGCCAGACCCGAATCCAATCGAAAATTTAGGGCGACAACGGAAAGAGAAAACTCAAGAAAAACGACCTTTAAACTTGGAAGAATAAAAGACATTCATCAAAGATGAAAGATCGAGATAAAATGTCCATAGAATTTTGCCAGAGGCTTATACAAGCTTACAGAACTCGTGTACAGGTAGGAATTGCTGCCAGTGGAGGAGTAACAATAATAAAGAGTTTTCAGCTGTCACGAAACCTTTTTCACTACATATTTGATGAAATGCTATATGTATTAATATTAATTGTATGAAGAATGCCTAGTTTCTGTTCATTGAATAGTTTGTAATCCTACATACTGTCTGTACAACAACTATTAAAACAATATGATAAACGATAGGTCGGTATGATATGATATTTATGTGTTTAAATATTTGTATGTTTCGTGTCACGCTCTCACTGAAATAGGTGACGAAGGCTGATTTTATTTTCACTTTTTTCGTACACCGAAACTACATATATATTTGCTCTCAGTTCAAGACATATAAAATATCACATTTACGAGTTGCTACGTGTCCTCTTCGCTAAAAAGTTCCATGTCAACTTCGTTAATAAAGAAGGTCGAAAGAAAGAAGGAAGGAAACTGCTCGTCAATAGAGAATTTACCTTTTTAAAGCTGGTACTGTACTAAAGTTCTATCACGGCGTAGTTAAACAGGATATGCGACAGGGAACTCAATGAAAGTCAGCGATGCTGTACTGCCTGCTATTATAAACTGAATTCTGCTTATGTCATGTAGTGGAAAGACGGAGGGTGCCGCTCAGATGAACAGAAACAGAGAACACGCATCTCTTATGACAATTTGAGTTGGTCGTTTTAGTGTATCCTTCGGAAGCCTATAGTAGCGAGAGTATAATGCAAAGAAAAAGGGTCATTTCAAATTCCTTGCTGTCCATTTGACAGCGCGGGCACTCTATAGTACCTATATACAGTATATAATAGAATACGATGAAAAGCAGATGAAGCAATTTTGTTATGCACGTTTCGCTGTACCTCGGCTCATCTGGTGGGAGGCTCAAAGTTGGTCAATTTGACTCCTGACACGTTGCAAAATTTTAAGAGGTTATCATATGATGGTGTAACTATCATATCGAATAATCCAATATGATCTCTTCAATCATGCAAACGTTTCGTAAATTTTGAACTGCGGTCGTCCAATGCGTTGACCCCAATTACAGCACACAGTACAGACGCACACATACATACATCGACTGCCAGATTTCCTAGCCAATATTTGCGTTCTGACCCAATTGAGACTTTCCGGCAGTAATGTCGAGATAAAATCTATCCCTACCAAGCACTGTAGAACGATTGAGTCTTCGCTTCAGGGATAACTTATTGAGGGGATACGGTGGCAAAACTATGACTGTGATCAGCGGGGGCTCGAGTCATAACATTGTGTACAATGTGTAAGGGTGCGGCCTCTCGGCGTTCTTTTGAAAGGGTTTCTGAGAAAAGCTTGGTTTCCTTTCAGAAGTAACGCCTTGAATATTAGACCAGATGATTAGGTAGAGTTTATTCTTATGTGTTCATTTGCATACTCTTCTACTCAATATGCAGATGAGCCTGGTCCCTCTGATCCCAGTTCACGAACCGCTATTGACTATAATTTTAACTATCTACACCCGTGAAAATTTCATGGTTAGTGAATAATTTCACTCACCTTATTTAACCTGAGGTAGCGTTCATATCCTCACCCACCCCGTCTGAACTAACGTCCGCCGCTTATCCTGGTCGTTCGTTACGCAGTCCATCTACTTTACATCTCGTCTAACCTTTCCTAGTATTTCGATTTTACCACTGAATTATGCATTTGTTCTGTCAGCAAAGAATTCGCACTTGTGTCTTGATAAAGACCTAGAAAAACAACGGTACTTCTTGTCATGTTCTCTTATGCATTTGCATACTTTATCTAAGCTCTGTTTCCCACAGTTTACATATAATTTAGCCCTCCATAAGGTTACACGTTTTAATTTTTTGACGGTGCATCCGATTTTTTCATTTTGGAACCCGTGGATACTGATTAGTAGCCTATAAGTTTTCTGCTTTATTCTGCTATCCTTATAAATAAAACGCTTGGTGTATTTATTTATTTTGTGTCAGCTTTCAAGTAAATTGATAGGCGAAAAATAAGCCAGGTTGCATATTTTGTACTTGAGGTGCATTTTTGTAGAGATCGATGACCAGGTTGCAGAAAATGTGAAAATGGGATCCTTATCTTTTCAACTGGATGCACTTCTTGCTTGAAACACTTCTTGAAATCGGGACAATATGTATGCAGCTGCTGGAGTCCAATTTTATAACTTTTTTCTCTCAGGTCACGACGCATAAATTCGACAGATAATCAACGGGGTACTCAGGAGGTGATGATTTTTCACGAGCAGTAGACAGTTATTTCTTCTAGCTTATTGTCTTTCTTTAAGAGAGCATATTTTGCTTCAGAGGCCGGAATTTGAGCACTTCAGTGAAGCAGTTAAGTATGGCAGACAGTATTGCAGATACGGCGCCCTCACTTAGCATATAAGCTGACTGGAGGGCCATTCAAGTTTCTTGCAGTGTTTTACTTAAGATTTTACTTTGGAAGGCACGCGTTTAATTAAATTTAAGAGAATAGGGAACGTAAGAGATGAACGAGACTACTACAGTCTCAATAACGAAAACGTGCTATCAATGGAGAGATAAAGCGCCTATGCGGCAGTGACAAGAAAGACTTGAAGCAGAAAGATTTCAGGACGGAATATGAGCTGCTAATAAGCATGAGCGGGAAAATGTGAAAACGGAAAGTCAGAAAAAAGAGCAAAGATATCGATTATTGCTTGAAATTTTCAAGTAAGAGTCCGCTAGTAGCTTTATATTGAAAGAAAACCGATTCGGTCAATTTCTTCACTCGCAAGCAGGTAATCTTCTGTTCTCGAGATGCGATCGAATTTGCTCACACATCGCACTGTAATGGCGGATACTTTCCCAACAGCACATTTATTTCTAAAGACTTCAGAGAAGAGATGCCCGACAATACTCGTTCTGTTCACCTGTGTCGTATACAGGCTACGAAACTCGCCCTATTAAAAAAGTCATCCGCTACCAGCAGAGCGAATAGAATGGTGTAAAAAATGAAAAGCGGTAGGTAGATATGATACGGGTGAAATGATTCACAATTAAAGTAAAATCTCTAATTTCCTTTTATCTATTATTGAAGAGCGTAACACGCGAAAGTAGGAACAACGTTACTAGCATTATAAGATAATCCAATTTATTATCAGTTTCCGTCTCGTCGTGAACGTTAATTTTTTCCAACAGTTCCGCGAGCCAGCTTAATTGTGCTTCATTAAGTGGTAGATGGGGTACTTGCCATCAAATTTCACCGGAAAACTAGCTGTCAACTAGTCGCTCGGCCAGATTTGCAGTCGCAGTTGGAGTGTTGGGGGTTTGCCATTTCCTAATGCAGCAGCCTGTGTTAGAAGAGGCTGGAATTAGGTCCTGTTATACTGTATTTCCTCTGATGTGTATAGATATAAATTATAGCCATTAAACGTTCTCTGACTGATAATGTGACATTTAAGAGTGACTGTAATTGTCCTCTCACTGATTGTCATCTAGTATATTATAAAAACCAATTTGTATTCATTTGTTTATTTATTTGTTCATCTTTTCTGCTGTCTATATTATCTTGCGCTTGAAGAAAACCGGTAAAAAATTAGGTTAGGTTGCACATAATGGTCAATGCATACGGCGACCGCAGTATATTTTAAATGCACTTTTCACACTGCATGTACGTTGAAATCGAAGCACTGCGGGTATCTGAAGCTTCTCTTAGCACGCTCGTGCATCCTGATTCTTGGTTTATTCTAACAGATAATTGCGCTTTAGCATTTATTCTTCTAACTTGATTTCACTCTTCGATTAAACAGCTTCATGTTGAGCGAAGAAATTTCTACGTACCTATATGATAATCTTGTGCATCCATGATACCAAATGAAAATTAATATTTTGAGTGATACTATTTTTTCTCCCGCCGAAGAAATAAACGCAGCGTTTCTCTCCTCAGCAGGTGTGAGGACAAGCACATTTATCTGTGATGCTCCTTTAAGTTGGCAGTTATAGTCAAGAAAGTGTGGCAATGGAAAAATATCACGAATTCTTCCCCGTCGTTTTTGACGGCCGGGTACTCTTGTGTATAATATTTCAGTTGTATAGTCAGTTGTTCTCTCACAAATTGATACGCATGATATTTCAGTAACTGTTCTCTTACTAATTGATATGCATGATGTTTCAGTAACTGTTCTCTTACTAATTGATATGCATTATATTTCAGAAATTGTTCTCAACTTGATTATCAGTGATTGATATGCACGATATTTCAATAACTGTTCTCTCACTGATTGATGTGTCTAACATTTTTACTGTTTTGGCAGCCATTGCCCTCCTACTTTACTTTATGTGAGCTTTATAGGAAGCACGCATTTTTCTTTTACCAGCATGGCATGAAGTACTACAGCATAAAGTGTTCTATTTACTCAGGGTTTAGTACCTAGTTTTTCTTGTTACTCGTCGCCATATCTAAAGAAATAATGTATCAACGCTTTGATAAAACAGTGCGCGTCGGCGCACGTAGCGTCCTCAGTGCGTACTCTGCGCTGGTATAGTAGCCGAACATGCCGGCAGGAGCGTACGCCTCCATCCATTGCTTCTGTTTATACTGCCAAGCAAAGGTTAGTGTTTTTTCAGTCAGATGTACCTATCTAATGTTTTCTTATAATCTCCGATGATCTATGTGCCAATTTTCTTGTTAGTTATTGCCGGTGCACTCGAGACTGACTTTCTTCTTCATTCTAAAAGTGCCATTGATTGACCTAGCGATGCCGAACTAAGTTACGTCCAATAGGCTTAACTTAGCCAGGTGAGTTGGCTTCGCTCCAGTGGATCGAGTTTCAGGAGTTAAACCGAAAGCGATTACCACTAGGACAGCCAAAACCTAATTTTTTCTGTCATGTACAGCAGAGTAATAAACCGCTACAGTACTTGACTCTTTGGTCCAAGTGGCCTCTGACGCTGGCGGCCAAAATGGGAAAATGGGATTTTTTCAAGCGCTATTATGAACATCTCCAGACACAGTCATGCAGGCAAGCGCCAAAGTGTGTCCCCGCCGTATCCAAGATACCTTCTCCGAGAAATGTTGGGTACCTTGGAATTTTTTTCTTCAGTATTAGATAGGAGGAAAAGAATAGCTCTTGAGAAAATCCCATTTTTCCGTTGCCGAGTTTTTTCCGCCAGCGTCCTCGACCAGAGTCGAGTGCTGTTGCGGTCTATGGTAGAGTATTTAACCCTCACAAGGATAACCGAGATTCTTTTAACTCCTATACCGCGATCCAAAGCTGCAAAACCTATACACTTGTCTTCAGTTCCAGAGTAGTCATACCTATTGGGCTTAGTCTCAGCATTGCTGGGCCAATTGATAGCACTTTAAGGTCGGGGGCCATCGAAGCAACAAGCGATGGAGACGCAACAAACTTGTTGCATGAAAAAAATGTAACATCTTTCCCCACCGACGCAATCCAGATTGTGCGACATACTGTCACCCACAACAATCGCATCGCTTGTTGTGTCAGTGGGGCCCCGGCGAAAGAGTACCATCTGGTATCTTTTCAGCTTCATCAGCAATAACCAGAGATTCGCCTGCTCAACTGAAGTAAGAAATCTTGGCGCAATCGCCTGCAAAATGTATTTTTTTTTAAGTTAATAATTTTTTAGCCCTCAGGAATTTATTGTTGCGAAGGCTGTCCGTTCAACTCCCATTAATGTTGCAAATTAGCTCAATTTTTGCCGCGAATGCCCTACCGTATTATTTTTAACTGTCAAAGCGCATAGTGCGAAGAATAATTCAACTAAACGTGTTGTGCATTCCTCTCTCAGTCCACTACCACTACCATCATGTGAAGGCGTATAGCTGAAGTTTATTCTACTTAATTTCTATACGAGAAATAAATTTCAAATAATATATCTGATACCACGCATTTCCCTGTTCAGCAAGTTGCGCTTGCCAGCTCAATTTCCAAATATTTAAGGAGTAAATGAGTAGTAGTAGTTTTACTAGCGCACCAGGGACACAATATCTATATCGCGCCGAACTGTTAATGCGGTTAATTAACACAGGCTCGTGCGCCATGGGGCGCGTTTTAAATTGTAAATGATTTTTATCTCTGCTTTTCTGCCTCTAGGTCTCAGACTGGTCAGTGCGCTACTGACAGGAAAAAGGCGTAAGTTGAGCATCTCCAACCCCCGGGCGCGGCTGAACGCTTTCGCTCAGCTACGCCGTACAGCTAGGGGAAGGAAACGAAATACGAGAAGGTAGAAGTCTAGCGGGAATAGGTAGGCTACCTCGATCAGTGGCCCACCTCCCGAAACAGAAGGGAAAGTAGTGAGAGCGTACCTAACTTTACAAAACTAACCTTGTCTGCGGGAACTGCTGCAAGGCGCAACATCTCCTGTGGAAAAGGCACTCGGGACAAATGTTTAAGGAGAGCCTGCTTGTGTATAATTCTAATTATCGATCATATCAGAAACTGTTGGAAGTTATTCGCTGCAGGCCTTAGGTAATATGAAAATAATTTAGGTTATCATATACAGCTACGTGTAATTTTATTGCAATTTTGGTCACAGCTACTGTACATGTTGAGAATCTATGCCCGCACATGTGCTAATTGTAGGCATAGTAAAATATTTGCCAGAATAAAAAAAAACTAGTTAAAGGGTTATTGCGTCATAAACATGCTAATTATCGTATTTATATTGCATTCATATTTGGTCACAGATGGGTAGGCATTGCCTAAGCCTATATTGACAGGACGTGCCTGATTTTACATATATACTCGTGTATATACGGTCATACATGTATACCCTATATTTGACTGAATGCCTTTTTCAGATCCGAATGAAACTATTCATCAACGGTATCCCATTACTGCAACGTCAAGGGGCGCGGCATTTGGACTCTCGTGAAGATATATACAATTTTTCTTTATACTTTTCAATGGTATTATTGCCAATTTATTATGTTATGATTTTCCACTTTATTTACTTATAATTTGCATCATCCTGTTATGTAGCAGCCAAAGGGGAAGAGCTGTTGAGCTCATGCTGATATTTGTAGAGCAACAAGGGTGAGGTAAAATAAACTTGACCCTAGCCTCAACTGGGAGACTAACACGCACTGGTTCGCGCTGCAGGTAATGTTCAGTATATGCCCGCTGGCCTCAGTGCTTGCGCGGCTGCAGTCATTCACCGGTTGTTAGAGGTATAGTACCGTAAGTTGACTGATTAATGCGCCTAGCGTGCTTTCGGCGCTTTTAATTCGCCTACTGTTATGGAGATGACCCAATATAATTAGCTTTCACTTGTCTCAGAATTAAAAAAAAATAAAATTCTCTCCGCTGCTCTGAATCAATAAGAGGCGTTAGTCGCAAACAGAGTCCACTCATCACTGTTTTTGCTTTTTAGGATTGAGTTTGTGACCGTCCGGCTCAAGAGCAAGCGGTTTACGCTGAGCACCAGAAAGTAATTCAAACGCAGGGATTAAATAACCACAATTGAGTTTTCAAGTAAATAAAGCTGACCAGATTGGATTATTATTGTTATTGTCATAGTTTTCCCATCGTATCCACACGATGAGTGATCCGTACGGTGCAGACTCGGTCTTTCTACATAGCTCAGTAGGAATATTTTATCTCGGCATTCCTGCCGGAAAATCTCGATTGGCTCAGTGCGCTACTACTGGCGGTAAAAAAGGCGCAAAGAATAGCAAAAGACACTCGAGTGGACGGCCCCATTTGAGGCCTTCCACACGAGAGAGAGTAGAGAAGTCCCACGAACTAGGTCGGTTGTCTAGATCAACAGCCCATCTCGAGGAACAGTAAGGGAAAAGTAGAGAACCTACCTAACTTTACAAAACTAACTTCGTCAGCAGGAACTGCGGCCAGATGCAACATCCCCAGCGGAGAAGGCACTCGGGACCCTCTGGTGCGTGATGTCCATCAGATTGGCTTACCTCGATCGCCTCTTATTCACAAGTGTCAGAATAACCTAACTACCAGGCAACGACCAACTACTTCAACATGGAACGCGGCTGCAGATGCTTAGGACGTCAGGATGACACGCAGCGAGGTGAAGAAAACTCATTGCATATGTACCATGATTTTTATGAAAATAACAAAATCTCCACCTTAGTTCTTCTAACAATCACCCATCACAAAAATAAAATTTCCACGGTTAGCGCACCTTAGCGATAATGACAAATGATATCAAGTTATAGTATATTGAAAGAAAAAGCAAGTTACTGCAACTGCGTAGAATACAGAATATCCTTAAATCGCAAGAAAACAGGAAAGTTCTAAAAAGGGGAACAAATTGCGGCTTCTATTTCATTATGTGCTAACATAACTTAGGTTGGGCGAAACAGCGAGTTTTGCAGGTCTTAGCAATGAGATGCGAGATCCCTTGAGATTATGTGCCTGATTTATTCGCAACAGAACCTGCGTATAATGATCATTACTATACAATCTATATGGGGAGTTTACGCTGAAGCATTATTCAGGGTAGCTAAATGTTCCGTTAGTCTTAGTCAAATTTTTTATTCTGAGTTTTAGAATTGATCTGTGCAATAACTATTGAAGGTTTTTGAGGAAATGTTCTATGCCAAAACAGCAATGTCACACCAACATCTCTAGTTGATGGTATTGCAATAGGCTTTACTAAATTTAATCCATTTCTTCTCCCTCAAATCATATCTTGGAAACAATAACTATGCCAGAGCACTTGCAAAGATTGGAAGAAGGTTGCTGCAGATATACTTGCAGATACCATACTCCCGTTGCATGTATATGCAGCAGCTATGTGCACACTAGTATGCAAGTTCAGGCAATCGTTGAGAACAATAGAAACCGCAAGGGACACTCGCACATCACCACTAACACTCCAACTTTACTCAGCTGCTTCACCCCAAGCGCGTAGTGAGGAACTTTGTGTTGCGGGAGCCATCTATTGTGGCTGTTTAAAATTAAGTGAAGACATTGCTTAGGTAACAGTTTAGTATAGGGGTTTAACCGTTAGTTCTTTGACCCCGCAGCTTCTAATCCCGCACTGTCGGACCTTCCTGAGAGATTTTGTTAGGAACGCCCTTGCACTAGATGTAGTAGCATCGGTATAGGAAGTCTAATGTATCACAATGCAAGCTTGAAGATGAATTTTCATACAGTAGACTCAGTTGGTAGACCCTTCAATGCACTTTCAAAACAAGCGTACGTTAGAACTCACTTTTGTTACTGAGAATATTGCTGCATCTATAAAAGGTACAAGCTTGCAAAGAGCGGATATGCAAGTCGTGTTTGTTAAATCAAGTATGACGTATAAGTATATTTAACAGCTGCTTTATTGCAAGCTTGTCTATTAGCCAAACAAGCCTTAGATAGACTTATTATGTATAGATTAATACATTTTGTGTCTAGGCTACACACTCCAGTATTTAGAAGTACTGCATTATAGCAGAGAGTCCAATATATCAATTTGTGGTTTGACTTGATTTTGCCCACTAGCGAGACCTATGAACAGATTTATTACTGAAATATTTGAACAATTATGGTGACAAGAGCTGCAGGCCTCACCGCTTCGGTGCAAACTCATGTGAAGAGTCATCATATGCTAATACTATTGGTAGTATATAAGTTACGCCTATCTCAGGCAAGGGTTAATTGTTACAGATGTAGACGTCTTACTACTACTACTACTTCTCTCAAATATGTAACCTGAACGTCCTCAATTCCAATCAATAGATGTATATTTGTAAATTTTGGTTGTAAACTTGTTACTCTCGTACTTTTAGTAAACACCTGATGATCGACTTCTTCCAAGGACGCTCAGATTATCTTAGGATCAGTGAAGAAACACGTTCCACTTGGTGGATCTGAAAACTGGAGATACGGACTGGGAATTGCCTCAATTAATGGGAATTGCGGTATCATAGCCATGCCTTGTGCATCTTGTAGGCATCCATTGCAAATAGTACATTGATTTAGAGTTACCCAAGCAATATCTTCCATGTACTCGCTAATTTAAGTTACACAGTCGTACAAAACTTACAAAATTAGGTGAACGCTCGCCCTGAGCTTCTGTACACAAAATAGTATAGGAATATAAAGTTACCTTAATGCAACTACACTTACAATGGAAGTCACTTGACAAGCTGGTCCCTCTATGCCAATTTTCACGAATTTTTAAACACGAATTTGACAAAATAAAAAAAAAGCTCTTGGAACGGATAATTAGTGATACAAAACTAATGATGTTTATCCACTTTAAGCGCCTTATCATGGTAAAGAACTCAAATAAAAAGAAATGTAACTAGCGAAAATAGTCTTAATTCACAGTGGAGACTACCTACTGAGTAAATGCGTCATATTTATACGTTTAACAGGCTTTTAATCATTGTTTTCTACGAATCGCTTGTATACTTGAACGTTGACAATGGAGTATTTGTTCAATCAGAACAGCAAGATTTATGAGTAAGAAGAGTGTGAACCCTTGTCGTAGCATTGGTATTAAATTTGAAAAAAAATCTAGAATTAATGCGAATTCTCCAGTTTAATGCAGCAGTCTAAGATTAGTACAGTACTGGCTGTGGCACGGATCAGCCTGGTACATTCGAGCTTTAGTAGTAAGGCAATGAAAATAAAATAAAGACCTTGAGTCTGTCAACTGACTTCCACACATACACTCTTACTCTAGGACCCTGTTGTCCGTTGGGGAGCGCGCCCCCGTACGTATACAACGCAAACACCACATTCACTTAACTGTAACATAAGAAATCAAATCCAATTCATTTTAGTCGTCCTGAAGACTCAATAATAAGGATATATTGTTCAGGAAGTGAGGGAAAGTGAGTGAACATCTACATAATGTAAATATATATAAAAACACCGAATGCTATACACAAATGGTGGGGAAGAAAGTGTCGCTTGCATTCAACTGTGCGGTGGGCATTTTGTATATAGTATATATTCTGAACACCATTGCGAGAAAACTAGTGTGGTGCGATGTTTAACAGATTATATTAGACTAGGAGTACGCGAACAGTAGCATAATCAGATGAATTTCCTATTGAGTTTGTAGTCCGTCTGCATATTATTTTCTAAAAAATTATACGCAACACGAGGCCATGTCGTCTCAGTCTAGACGGTATCGTATAAAACAGTTACATATAGTGAGTAGCATTGACTGAGTTCTCAATCAGAATTTTTGGCGACTCCACAAACAATTTTGCGATTTTCGCTGTTGGACCGTCAAGAATTCAGTTTGGTTAAGTTTTCAGCCCATGACAAAAATTGTTCCATCCAACAAGCCTCATTAAAGATATATAAACAAATGAATTAAAAAAAAAACCTCTCAACCATACCTGCTAACAAATTTTATTCATACGATGTAACAATAATGAACCGACACTTTACAGTTTTTTAAAAAATACCTGCCTAAATGGCAAGTTGAACAATTTTATTTCAGTTCACACGCTGGATGCGTAATGACAGAACGACATTTGTGTTAGATTAGATAGGCGGCAGTAGACGAACCAATAGGCCCATTCCCACAACTGTCCCACAACTGGTTGAAAAAATACTTTGCATTTTTCACCCTAAATCAGTTCACAGAAGACCCATGCGCGTTACGCACATGTGAAGTCCAAGAATAGCCGGATAGTAGTTTCGTGAGCATTTCACCTTATAAGAAACATAAAATATCAGGACCGTTTCCTACGAAGTTGAAAATTTGCCTGTACTAACGGAATTATAGTTTAAAGAAATTTCATTATCAGGCATATGTACGATTATTAAACTGGTTCTACGTACGAGTTCAATATCGCTTTTTTGCGTATTTAATATTTGCTATAACTTTATCAATATCTTTTCGACAAGTAATAAAAAAAATGAAGATTAGAGATTTCGTTTTCTTATGATCGAAAGAGTGTTCGATCATGTTTAGAAAAGCTCTGAACTCTTCCAGATAAACTAGGTACGCATCCATCAGGCTGTATAGAAGAGTACACACCATAAAATGAATCATTATTGAGTTGTACACATACATGTACAGCAAACTTAGAAACATGAATAAAATGGCGTTATTTCTGAGCTACCAACCAACAATAGCCGTAATTTTTGCAACTAAGGCAGCCATTCCAAAGGCCACTCCTTCTTGTGAATTTCTTTTCAATTCTTGCACTATTGGTCTGTCGCCGATCTTGTCGCCATCCAGTCAGACCCCCCAGGAAAGTTTCCCATCCGCTCATCTTCAGACTGCCCGCACTTCCGCACCAGTATCTTAGAAACGGTTATAGCCTGGCGGAACTAAGTTCAACATAACTTCTTATCGATCGTCATTACAACTAGCATTATAAGTGGCGTATTGAAATACTGTACTGTGTATAGTACCCATAGCGTGGATGCTCATATTAATCTCTGCGTGTCTTTTTAGTTTTTTTCAGCTGAAGATGAAGTCTACAAAAATATTTATTTTATATTTGTTAGCAAACATTTAGTAAACAAAAAATTTAGAGTTATTTTGCTGTCAGCTTTGTCAGCTTAATTCCAGACGTAATTGCAGGTATACGTAAAAACACCTACAATACTTCCGTTGCAGTTCGGTAGTTCAGTTATAACGACCTTGGACGTTACACGATTCAATAAGGAGAACACTGTTGCCAGTCACTGCCGTGGTGCAGCGGACACACAGCGCTCACTTCCAGCAGCCTCAGTGCCAGTGTCAACTACCGACATGAACAGGTTATGCCGGGGGCACACTAAGCAACTGAACGCCCAGCTCATAAGTGGACGGTCAGCTCCCTCACCGTTCAGGCACTTTTCAAGGGTACCTTGAATACAGACTTTTTCAGTGTAATCAAGACTACGATGCGAGCTGTTAGTCCACTCATTAAATTGAGTGTGCGAGTGTATTGTGTGGCTTCGGCACTCAGAGACAATCGACCGAGAGAGGCGCACCAATAGGCTAGCGGACTACCATGCATGACGTCACCAGGTGAGAGTAACCGTATCTGTAACTGGACAGTTGGTCTGACGGAAATGCGGGATTGAGTCACTGAAAACTACACCAAGGAATATTGCACGTCGCCGTTAGAGGGTCTGACTTGGATAGCCAGAGATCAGCACCTATTTCTGGGACTGCACCCACGATAACCCGCGTAGCATTTTTGGGCAGCCCGAAATGTTAAAACCGTACAAGAGCAGTTGGGCGGCCAAGAACTCCATTAGGGACTACAAGCGGCACAAGTGGTCAATGTAAAATTGCAACTTTAGTATTGACAAGTAAACTTGCAGTGCATCTGAACAGAATTTCACCATATGCTGCTCTGATTAGCCCTTTCTTTATACTGAAGTGAACCCTGGCTCCTACAGCCGTACATGTTCAGGTGTAGTCGATATAGATAATCTAATGCGCTCAACTTTAGCTCGTCCAAAACGTTAGTCCTGAGCGATGGATTTGCTCAATTGATAGTCTGAACAGGTGGCTGCAAACCGAGCGCTCTTTACATCGAGTCTCGTTGTATGACGTTGAAGTCTCCCTAGAAGAACAGAAAGAAGTATCATCAGCACGAGTATAAAAATCTACATCAGCAGAAGGGCTACGGAAGGTGGATGTCCCGAAGGGTTACCTAAGGCAATTTATGGGTTCCTCTACGACTCTACTGCTCATACATAGGATGGGAGAAGTTAACGGTCCTAACCCTATTGCTCATCCTACGCCCTTGTGGGATATTCTAGTCTTTTGGCTATCTCAAATTGGGTATAGTACTAGTAACAGTACAGTAGGGTTACCAGCACTTCCTCTTCCGCACCAAACGTTTCACAATTGTTACGACATCGGTGCGGCTATGTGTCCAGCTTAATCTCAAGCGATCATCACCTGAAATCCTAATCCAACACTCAGGACTGAAGTTTGACATAAGTTTGAGCTAACAACACACGCAAATCTCAATCCAAGTGAGAGAAAGTTCTCGCTTACTTTGAGCAAGCTGGAAACCTTCATTGAACGAAGCATAATTGAGTTGACAAAAATGAGACCAAGCTCAGAAAATTTTCGAAATTCTAAATATTAAGTCGGCTAATCATATAAAACTTAACGTCAACTTTTATATGATTAGTCGACTTAATATTTAGAATGATTGAGTTGTTGAAGGTACCAAAGTTAGCCGATTAAATATCAATGTTTGGACCTCAATTCAACGCATCAAAGTCGAGGTGCCTCTCGGGAGTTCCGGACAAAGGCAATCCTCGAAATCTTGATTTCGATAACAAAAGAACACACCCTACATAGACTATTGGTTACTATTCAAATTGATTTTTGCAAAATACAGTGACAGTTTCCGTACAACCATAGGCAAGACACATAAGCATGGGTTTTATTCATCAACAGAGTGAAAATCTCGCACGGTAAATAAAGTGACATGACATATACAGGAATATATCAATTGTTTACAGCAGATAAACCGCTCGTGTTAATAGAAATTTAACGTAGAACTAAACTGGACAATAGGTAGCAGGGTCACGCTGAAAAGCAATTACAATATCAGTATTAAGATACACAAATTATTACATTAATATAACCATTACGTTTACTTTGAGATCAGGAACAGTTTGAGATCATCTTCATTAGAGATCGAAAAGCAACCAAGAAAGAAACCCTATAGCTAGTCGGATTCTGGAATAACTTTTCTAAGCTGCATTTTCTGATAACACGAATTACGAGTGTTGCAGTAAACGATTGTAGCAATTGGAAGAAGTAGGAAATAGATGCCTAGAAATACTTAATTTTAAACTGTGACAAGCTTCAGCGAAATATAGCTATAAGCTGATGCAATGTTGTAGTGCTTGCTACTCGTGTTAGAGAGTGTGTGTATACACGGCATGATATTACTTTATCCGGCGAAAGCTTCTGCTGAATGGCATGTGTTATTCAATTTAATGATATTCGTCATTTTTACCCGTGAATAATTAATGTACCAAAGCCGTAGCAAAGAATCAACGCAATAGGGAATCAAAGACAGAAATATAAAAAAGAATAGCTGTTGTGAATAAAATCAATCTGGCAGCCACAATAGGATATGGACGAGGTGTTTTATATAACCTATAACGATTATAGAGGAAAAACATGTTCTGAACATTGACCATTGGGTCTAGCGTGGGGAAGGTACAGCAGGACGAGGCAATAGCAATTGTAACTGTGTTATATAAGAATAAAAGATAGTCATAGCGTTTTTTCTTCCAGCTTCAGACAAAAAATAAGACAATGTTCGTAAAGATCTTAACAACTCTAGGTAACCACAGGTATATATTTTGAGGGAATAGGCTTATGTACCGGATTCAAATAGTTCGCATATAGTACCGACAAAACTGTCTAGTTGTATATTGTAATAAGTGTCCAAGATTCTAATTAATACAGTGTAAAGGCAAAGTTAACTTGACGGCACACCTCAAGTGAAAAGGTGGTAAGTCCACCAGCACTAGTTTGTTCTACTGTTGAATGCTTGCTAGGTCCCGAAAGAAATGCGCGACTGCAGTCGACCACAGGCTGTTAGAGCTATAGCGCCAAACACAGATCACTTCTGTGACAACTGGACCTCAAGACCGCATCCCTTTCTGGTTCGGGCAATGCCCTCGCAGTGGACTGTGAATAACAGAAACGCTAACGCCGCAATCCCCAGGACTGAAGATGTCATTTCCCTGGCAAGGTCGTGAACATCTGATCCCACCCGTGCAAGCGCAGCATTCTAGCATTCTGTCACTACAAGGTTGCGATGCATCTCATATGTAGTATATGAAATGAAGACGGAGCACAGAGACTTCGATGATCGAAATGTCCAAGAATTAAGTGTTCTTCTTTTCACGGTCAGCATCCTTCGTAAGACATATTTGAAATAATGCTATTCCTACAATTGTGTTACACATATGGCCATTGTATATGAATGAGCTAAATTAGAATAAGGGAAGATAAAAAAAGCATTACTCTTGAACAAGAGCCTGAGATTGTATTGAAAATAGTGTAACTCGCTTACAGGACAGTGAATAGAAGACGAGACATAAGATCTTTTCAAAGGAAATGTGAATCGTTAATAGGAGGAATGCAAGTTCATAAAAAGACAGAATTATAATAGTGAAGAAAACAAGCAAATATTAAAAATTGCGTTAAAACTCGAACTTCTACTGTTTTCAGTGGAAAATATTGAACAAGAGTTTGTAAAATATGAAGAATTACGATGAAACCTGAGCACAAATTGTTTGCAATGATAATATGAAACAAGAGGCTACAAAATACGAAAAATTAGGTTAAACCCCAAACAGAAATTACTTTTGTGAAGAAAAGAATAAAATCTAATGCCAGTATGTGATTAAATGGAGAAATGCAGCGCCGTTTGAACAGTCTTAAATTCTAATGAGGTAGCGCGCACACTTCCTGAGTAACCTTACCTAAGGACAGGTACAAAAATAGGGATGTGAATCGCATAAAAATACACACACGCACTTACACAACACTTACTCTACGTGAATAAAATAGTTTTCATACCCAGAGAGAAAATCTCGAACTAATGCAGCCAGACGCTGCAAATGAGCGTTCTTGGTTGTGAGGTTCAAGCAAGGTCGATGGGTGCTTCTTCATACGGAATGTAATGTACATCAGTAGCCTCCTTCTCTCATAAATTAAATTTGTTTCTAGGCGAAGAAATTTCGTTCCGTTAACCCTTTACACCGGTGGGCTGAAAACTCGTCCATGGGTATATCGTTATGAAAGAGATCATATATGGTCATTTTCCCGGTAAAAGTGTACATAGAGTTCTCTACGTGTAGTGTGCAACACAGAGATCAATCATCCGTAGTCCTCACAATCAAGTGCGTTTACTGGAAGCGGTCGGTTACAGTAATTGAAAATTTCTTTGCGTACAAGGTCCATAGCAACACCTTGCAGAGCACTACTACTCCTCCCCTAACCAACTCCAGTGCAAAAATAGTAATTTTCATTGGTGAGGCAGCGCGTGCTGCTTGTGCTGGATGGTAGAGTGGGTGCTGCCAGTGGGGACATTTTCTGAGCTGACGGCTGGTATCTCAAGTTTGGATGTAAGGCATTTTCTGCAGAATCATCGAAAGCTGCCAAATTATATACTTTTTGTGAATTAGACAAAAAATGCAATCAGGCTTATTCATTGTAATTAATTCAATAATTGTTCTCACACTTCCGTACATCAAAATGCCTTCCATTTTTTAAACGACTATCAAAACTCGGGTCACTGGAAATCAACCAAGTGTAACTGACCTAAGAGTTAAAAGATTTGAACTTCATAAGAAGCTCAACCCTTCCTCAGATATTTCGGCCACTGTTTAAAACGTGCTGAACTGATCGACTCCTGCATAGGTACGCAAAAGCTTGGCTTCCGACTTCTTTAGACGAAACTTACGAGATCTAAATAATTGTTTCGATTGATGAAAGTTTATTAACACAAAACGGGTATAGAACGTTGCGTATAAACAGCGTGTAGGCTTAGAAAGCATTCTGCGGAAGTCTCTTGGTAAGTTATAGGAACGTCCCACAATGCTGGATGTAACTCGCCCACTCCGGGACAATTACACAATGTACACTCGTCTCAATTACACACATGCCCATTCTGACCCTTTCCATGGTTTGCTCTGGTACAGGACGTGCGTGTCAGCGACATGGTTTCCTCTCCCATGTTTCTGGTACTCTTCAATGTCATCGTAATCTCACGGTCATGCTGGGCAGGGCTTTCATTAGTAGCTGCCATGTCGTCCTGCTGCCTTTGAACTGCATAAACATCTCCGGCGCATCTATCAACGGGTGAAAACTAAACTACCGCCAGTAATTTGGTTTTAGAAAGCAATAAGAAAACCATTGTCTGCTATTTATGTCTAACAAGAGTATGAAGAGTCAAAAACAACTCGAGGAAGCGGACTAAGTGATGCATAAGAACAGAGTTCGGGTCATCTGCGTTCAGCAGAAGGTGCACAGATTTTCAGTATTATGAAAACATTTAATTTCTGTGGTAAGGCTTGCTTATGACTTTTGTCTGTATATTGTGAAAAATTTTTCTGATAATAGTGAAACCGACTGCTGAATACTGTGACATAGAGAAACATCAAAGTTATACATGGATACTATTTTTTTTTATTATTGAAAACTGGTTCTAATCAACAGGTTACCGATAGTACTGAAAAATATTCAACCTTACACGTTGCAAATATCTTCTATTTCAACGGCTATAAATAAGAACACGAATGGTCTTTGAGAGACCTTTGCAGAGAAAGTAAGCAATCTGATATTTTTATTTAAATCACCTGCACATCAATTACTCGTTATAGGAAGTATCTGTGTACTACCACTCTTGGCTGATAAAGTTGAATTTTGCATCGACTCCAACTACGCATGTTTGGGAGCACTCAAAGAGCGCATAGTAGCTGCAAGGCACAGTGAAGGAAATTGAAGATAGGGAGGAAAATATTCGAAGCCCCTGACTTATGAAGAAAAGATATCTGCATTTTGCAGATGTTTTCAGGCAAATTTCTGAAACTGAAGTCAGCTACAGTGAAGGCACAAGTCAAAACAAAGTACGTTGGTTCCGTAAGTATGAAGAAAGGAAGGTAGGTCTCCATGGTCCGAACATATGGCTGACAAACATGTGGTTTCTGCCGACAAACCTCAGGCTGGTGCAAATCAGTCTCACTGACTGCCTTCGAAAACCGCTTCAGTCGACCTGTCACAACGCCATGCTGGACCTGTCAGCATGTGTCAAGCACGTACTTGCGTGCTGTAGCTGCTGCTGCACCGGCTCTTGTTTACTGAAGAGTATCTGCTGTTCGCGCTTCACAAACAATACTTGAGGCACATTCCCGCGGCACAGGAGCCGTATCGTGGCGCTTTGCAGTGTCTAGATCAAGCTCAGTATTTCGTATTTACCCAAAAATATTTTAAAGCAGCTCTAGACTGTCAACTGGCGCAAATTCCAAAGAAGCTACATGTTTGATGACAATGAATAGTGAAGAACAGGATGACCAAGAGGTCCAGTTAGATGTACAGCAGGTGTGTCGCTGTGAGCTGCAAAATGAAGATGGATAATAAATTTATCAAGTGCGCTTGATGCAAAATATCAGAGCCTAATTAACTGGCTCGTTATGATGAGTCCTGCAATAGTGCAATTAGTTCTTCTGTTGTGGCTCAAAGGTTGCTATAGCAAGTTTAACATGACACGCGTGAACCTCACTAATGATAATATAATGATATCGCATACAAATGTGTCCCACAGAATACAAACGTAGGCTTGTGTTGTAGTAAGCAAATGTACTTCATCCTAGAACTTTTGCTTACTTTAGAAGTAGATGTGCCCTGTTGGCGAGTCACGTCATGTGACAGTCACATATGTATGGTCATTAGTAGTACTAGTGCAACATATTATGAGTATATGCACCAAAAATGATCTGCAATAAGGGCTCCCAATTCCTTGGTCCACAAGCATGTGACATGAAACTTATTCATTTTCTTCGGATGTTTTATCTGATTCTTCTTTTATTTTACTCGTCGTACTGGGCATGACGGTACGTAACAGGCAG
Source organism: Parhyale hawaiensis (assembly GCA_001587735.2). Classification (NCBI taxonomy): domain Eukaryota; kingdom Metazoa; phylum Arthropoda; class Malacostraca; order Amphipoda; family Hyalidae; genus Parhyale; species Parhyale hawaiensis. Next base: position 13,020,306 of record LQNS02004412.1, on the reverse strand, counting down.
CCATACAGACAAGACACATAGCCAAGGGTACCCACAGATGAAGCTGCACTGATTCATCCAAACGTGCAAGCATGCAGGTTCGTGGGACTTCACCTCGCACACAAGCATGCAGGTCCGCGGGACTTCACCTCGCACACAAGCATGCAGGTCCGTGGGACTTCACCTCGCACACAAGCATGCAGGTCTGTGGGACTTCACCTCGCACACAAGCATGCAGGTTTGTTGGACTTCACCTCGCATACAAGCTTGCAGGTCNATGGTTTGCTCTCGCACAGGACGTGCGTGTCAGCGACATGGTTTCCTCTCCCATGTTTCTGGTACTCTTCAATGTCATCGTAATCTCACGGTCATGCTGGGCAGGGCTTTCATTAGTAGCTGCCATGTCGTCCTGCGGCCTTTGAACTGCATAAACATCTCCGGCGCATCTATCAACGGGTGAAGACTAAACTACCGCCAGTAATTTGGTTTTAGAAAGCAATAAGAAAACCATTGTCTGCTATTTATGTCTAACAAGAGTATGAAGAGTCCAAAACAACTCGAGCAAGCGGACCCAGTGATGCATAAGAACAGAGTTCGGGTCATCTGCGTTCAGGAGAAGGTGCACAGATGTTCAGTATTATGAAAACATTTAATTTCTGTGGAAAGACTTGCTTATGACTTTTGTCTGTATATTGTGAAAAATTCTTCTGATAATAGTGAAACCGACTGCTGAATACTGTGAAATAGAGAAACATCAAAGTTATACGTGGATACTATTTTTATTATTGAAAACTGGTTCTAATCTACAGGTTACCGATCGTACAGAAAAATATTCAACCTTATACGTTGCAAATATTATCTATTTCAGCGGCTAGAAATAACAGCACGAATGATCTTTGAGAGACCATTGCACAGAAAGTAAGCAATCTGATATTTTTATTTAAATCACCTGTACATCAATAACTCAATTACGAATTTAAAAAAAAAAAAAAAACGTATGCCAGTCGCAAGCGAACCGTTATAGAAAGTAGCTGTGTACTACCACTCTTGGCTGATAAAGTTGAATTTTGCATCTACGTACTCCAACTACGCATGTTTGGACGCACTCAAAGAGCGCATAGCACCTGCGGGGCACAACGAAGGAAATTGAAGATAGGGAGGAAAATATTCAAAGCCCCTGACTTATGAAGAAAAGATATCTGCATTTTGCAGATGTTTTCAGACAAATTTCTGAAACTCAAGTCAGCTACAGCCAAGGCACAAGTCAAAACAAAGTACGTTGGTTCCGTAAGTATGAAGAAAGCAAGGTAGGTCTCCGTAGTCGGAACATATGGCTGACAAACATGTGGTTTCTGCCGACAAACCTCAAGCTGGTGCAAATCAGTCTCACTGACTGCCTTCGAAAACCGCTTCAGTCGACATGTCACAACGCCATGCTGGACCTGTCAGCATGTGTCAAGCACGTACTTGCGTGCTGTAGCTGCTGCTGCTGCTGCACCGGCTCTTGTTTACTGAAGAGTATCTGCTGTTCGCGCTTCACAAACAATATTTCAGGTACATTCCAGCGGCACAGGAGCCGTATCGTGGCGCTTTGCAGTGTCTAGATGAAGCTCAGTATTTCGTATTTAACCACAAATATTCTAAAGAAGCTCTAGACTGTCAACTGGCGCCAATTCCGAAGAAGCTACAAGTTTAATTACAATGAATAGTGAAGAACAGGATGACCAAGAGCTCCAGTTAGATGTACAGCAGGTGTGTCGCTGTAAGCTGCACAATGCAGCTGGATAATAAATTTATCAAGTGCGCTTGATGCAAAATATCAGAGCCTAATTAACTGGCTCGTTATGATAAGGCCTGCAATAGTGCAAGTAGTTCTTCTGTTGTGGCTCTAAGGTTGCTATAGCAAGTTAACAGGACACGCCTGAACCTCACTAATGATAATATAATGATAGTGCAGATTACAAACGTACGCTTTTGTAGCATCCTAGGATTTTTGCTTACTTTAGAAGTAGATGTCCCCTGTCGGGGTGTCACGGCATGTGACAAAAACAAAAAAAAAAACAGTCCTTGAATCCCCTAACCTACCCGACATTAAACCCGAATATAGTCCAACTTACCCGAAATTACGGCCTAATACCTACAACATCCACCGAACGCGCAGCGCGATCGATCGCGCAAATCCACCAAACGCGCACATCATATGTACCAAAAATGATCTGCAAGGGCCCCCAATTCCTTGGTCCACAAGCATGTGATATGAAACTTATTCATTTTCTTCGGATGTTTTATCTGATTCTTCTTTTATTTTACTCGTCGCACTGGCCATGACGGTACTTAGCAGGCAGCCATACAGACAAGACAAATAGCCAGGAGTACCCATAGATGAAGGTGCACTGATTCATCCAAACGTGCAAGCATGCAGGTCCGTGGGACTTCACCTCGCACACAAGCATGCAGGTCCGTGGGACTTCACCTCGCACACAAGCATGCAGGTCCGTGGGACTTCACCTCGCACACAAGCATGCAGGTCCGTGGGAAAGTGTCAGTCACGTCTCATGTTCGGGTCAGGAAGCCTCGCACAAATCTCGCTCAACCTGAACACTTCCCAGCCCTTCCGCTCGAAGCCAACCCGCACAAACAATCTCTATTTGCATGGGGCCAAATTTCACGACATTCCTCAGCCTCTTCATGCCATCTCTGCGCCATTCCAACGTCCGTTCATTAGCTACATTATACAGAAAATCCTGGGCAATATAAAGCAGGTTCACTTCAATATACGTCGATGCTATGCGCTGGGCATGAATTTATTCTAAAGCGGGTTGGCCGATGACACCCAACAGCAAATTTGTTATGCTACTAAAGTGGAATATATTTCTTACAAGTTTTGCAATCTACGATTGACCTGAGACATAAAAGATTGATCATCTAGCCATTTATTATTTCTCTTATCGGCACGAAACTGGCTGCTACAAAAATGCTTACCATCTCATACCCTAGAGCAAAGCCACTGAACTTTTGAAACCCTATTTATCTTAATTGCAACACTCTGGTCATTTTGCTCTAGTATATCAGAGAGACCTAACCATAAAGGATGACTGATTTTGCACTTAGTAATGTGATATACTACAATTTTGCGGTCAGAGATAGGTTAATAAAAACAGAGAGGAAAATTTCATCGCTACACTTCTTTAGGCAAATGCAACTCAGTTGCCCTACATCTAAGTCACTGTGGACGCAAGTGTTTTGATTTTCCTGAATTGATTTTAGTAACTTGGAAGTGAAATAGAGTTGGCAGTTCGCAAATTTTGCTCATTGGAGCACAAGGCGGAAAGGAGCGTGTGAGCAGGACGAGTTGTTATTGTGCGTCGGTCGGAACAAAAGCGACCGAAGGAATTGGACGAACCGTAACACGGCTCCAAGTGCACGCCGAGACTGCACCAATATGAAGGATGTAAACAAGGCCCTAACGGTCACACGGAGCTTGTTTGGCTGCCTGCACCAGCGAGATTATGTCACAGACATCGCAGAGCAGAGAGTTCAAAGGCTTCAAAGCTACGCCGAATATTGAATATCACACCTGACGAGGGATTAGAGCGATGCATTGAAATGCAGGTAAATCGTGGCCACCGCTGGCTAATGAACTCTTTTGTGGACAACAATGTAAAGTGCAGTTCCTGCGGAGACGAATGGATGTGTGGATGATATTGAGCATGCCTTGCACCCAATCACGCGTGAGTAAATTTACATACACAAAAATATATACCTATATTATAGTGTACGATTACAATCAAATCAAGTTCTATTGAATATATTGGAGCTTTCGTTAAACTTCAATAACATGTAAAAAGTTATTTTTGATAGTTTCTGTTTTAGTAAAATACTGTTCAAGCTCAGATGACAGCCGTGTTATTCAACTCCAACACTGGCAATAAATGAAATAGTAGCATACATAGCAATGAATTCCGAAAAAGGCAGGTTGTATTAACGTAGTTCAGTTAATGAAATACAAAGAAAATATTACATCAGCGAAGTAAGCATTAGGAGATGCTTCAAGAATCACGTCACGTTATTGATAAAATGAATTGTCCTCTACACTAAACGTATAGAAGGCAGCAATATTGTAGCACTCGGTATATACCATGTTAGAATTTACACTGTTCCACAATTGTACTATAATACAAAGAAAAGGCTGACACTTGTATAAAAAACACGCAGCATCTTCGGGATGATATCCACAGTGTTAGTTCTATGAACACAACCCGTTCTCAGTATCATGTTCAGGTCGAGGTAAACTCAAGTCTTCAGGTTCCGTTTGAACTGGCTGTTGCGGTCCTCCTGTGGATTGTTCGGGTCGGTCTGACAACCAACATGAGGCGGTGACTCTCATCTGCAGGGGGTGAGTATTGACGTCAGGCGACACTTGAGGAGTGCTGCTGTTGGGTGGGCTGAAGGAATCGTGCAGCGTCTCCGTGTAGGTGGGTACCCGCTCCCCGTCGTGGGAGTAGTTTACTTCCATAGAGGGACTGCCGCGGGGCGATATCGAGGAGTTCGGGGAGCCGGAAGATGACGTGGCCGCTGGACACCGGTGGCTTCTGAGCTGCTCTTGGCTGCTAAAACATACGAAACACAAATCACAGGAAACACTGGAGGATATCTCGTTCGGTGACTGCAAGGCTGTGGTGGTGTACCGATAGTCGGAAGTAAGTTGCCGTGGTTCGCTTTGGACACTCGCGGGCCTCGGGGAGTCCTGCAGTGCGAAGTGCCTGTGAGTGAGCCTGTGGGCTTTGAGTTGGTTAGAGTCGGAAAATGCGGAACCACATTCTTGACATATGAAAGGCTTCTCCCCTGTATGGACGCGCTCGTGTCGTCGTAAGTTGGCTACCTGTACGAAATCTCGTTCGCAGAAAGAGCATTTGAATGGTTTCTCGCCGGTGTGCAGCCGCATGTGTGTCTTGAGATGATGGTCCCGAGTGAAGCGTTTGTCGCATTTGCTACAAGCGAAGGGTTTTTCTCCAGTGTGGGTCCGCTCGTGGTTCTGCAGCACGTGTTTGTACCCAAAGCTTCTAAGGCATACCGTGCACTGGAAGGGCTTATCTGGTTTTCCAGATGACCCTTTTTTAGCTGGAGGGGCCTGAGGGGCAGGCGATCCGACGGGAGCAGACACGTTTCGGTTGGTGTCAACCATCTGGAAGTTGGTAGACGATCTCTTCGCGTGGCGGCGACGGGCGGTTGTTTCTGTAGCTCTCCTGGCTACGGGCAAAATATCAACGGATGACCTGAACTGGCTCGTGGTACTCTCTGCTTCTCCTGCTGCCCGGTCCCGAGCCTGCGCAATCAGCTGCAAGACTTCGGCTCCTGGCGGCCTCTGCTGCTCTCTATACAGAGCGTGCAGCTGACTGAGATGTTCCTGTCGAAACTGCTGATTGTTGAAAATTTGATGGTACAACAACGCCGCATGCATGATTTGCATTTGCTGCACATGTTGTTGAGTAGTTGGGGGCAACATGGGTGGCACTGCGGGGTGCACCACAGCATGTGACACGGGGTACAGGGGAGGGACGCCCAGGGATGGTGAATGGCTGGGAACCTCCTCAGGCCTCAGGTTGCTGGCCAGGCCTGTCGAGTAGAAGAAACACAAGTTATATCACTTACATAATTCGTTAACATGTAAATTACAGTAATAGGGCGTGTGTAAAATTATGGTAGTTTAAAAAAAAAAAACTATATGCACAGATGGAAATTGAGAAGGACCCATTTTTATATGTAACACCAATGTCATGGCGGATCTTCAGGATATTTATAACAATACGTTTATATATAGGTACTATACATGCATTATCACTGAGACAACTAACAAAGTTACAGGGGCAAGTCAGCATGCACCTCGACGCAGCCTTATTTCGTTGCCAAGTGGAACAATACTGCAGCAAATATTACTACCATTTCAAAAGCGCAAAACTGCAAGAGGAGGAAAAGTACAAGTCTTTAAAGGGCACTCGGCAACCAGAATTTCCCGCCAGCAAAAACCAAACCAGTCAATCCATTTCCCAGTTGATCGCAGTGAAACATAAACGACCGCTGATACTGGACAGTGCGCGCCCTGACCAACTGAACAGCCAACTCGGGTGCTTTCTCTATAGGCTATGTGGCCCACTGAGGGCTTACTCCGTGGGCCGAATAAAATTTCCACCATAGACTGGAATTTTATCAAACATATATAGGTCCATATGTGAAAGCATCCAGCCTCTGTAGACACTCGACGCTGCCATTAGATTTCTCCCATTGCACATCTCGAACATATGCCTCATTATAAAGAAGTAAAAAATATGCGAAACGTTACACTTGTTACAGAAAATAAGGGCAATAGGTATGTTCATAAATTGCTTCGGACTTCTGTCTTGTTTCCTTGTCTTCATCTCTTCTTCCTATTTTCTGTCTCTGACCATTCACCCTGTTTCCTAGCCTTTTCTTTCACTGTTTTCTTATTCTCGACTCTTTGCTCTGTTTCCATGTCTCCGTACCTCCGTCCTGTTTCCTTTTTCCATCCGTGTGCTCCATTCACTTTCTTTCCTTGTCTCCGTGCATCCACATTTGCTCCTCACCGTCCCTTCACATTGTCTTCGTCCCTTCAAAAGGTTTCCCCATGTGCGTCCCTTCACCTTGTTTTTGACTCATTTCTTCCCTTTTATGTTCCCTTTTGAACTCCAGCCCACCACCCCCACACCCCCTAACTTGCACTAACCCTCGAACCCCTGCTGCAGTTGAGCTTAGCAATCCGAGGGTGGGCCGACAACTTCCGACGCTCTTACGTCAACACAATCGAGACTGGAGCTATACTTATTTCCAAAGATTAGAGAAAACGTGTTCACGTTTTCCTTGAAAATGGTCTTGGAATCCTAACGAAACTATATGACCCTGAAAAGGAATGGTAAAGCAGGTTCGAGTTCCGTTAGGCGTAATTTCATGAGCAACAACTTCACTAGAGGCACAGGAGAGTTTTCCCTGCAAATCAGCACTGTTTAAAGGACGGTTGAAAATCGATATTTTTTGCATAAGGCGATCGATACTTTTTGCATTGCCATTAAAAGATTGAAAGTTTTTGCCTTCCTCGCTGCTCCTTGGCCTCTTTTGCATCTTTATTGCGTTAGCGAAGCGATGAGGCTGCAAGCGCTCCAAGATGCAGCCACGCACACGGGAACTCCTACTCGCTGTAACCAGATGCTTCAATTCAATGCTGTTGGCCGTAGGGACGAAAGAAGATAATTCCATGTAAGCGATGGAGCGTAACTTTTTCTTCCGCTGGAAGAAAATTTTTCAAGGTTGAGGTATTTGGAACGCTTACGAAATCGTTCTTTCTGTGTAACAAAATTTAATACCAAGAAAACCTTCTTTAGTGCTCACAACCAAAGGCGTCAGGCTGAAGCGGTTGGTTACAGTAATTACAGACATCTGGGTTTTTGATGGGAAAACTCTAAAAAAAATATCTGTTTGTACACGAACGAAACCGTTTCCAAAATCTCATGAAATCTTCTGCTGTCCAATTTAGAATTATTTTCGGTTTCATATCTGAATGGTGTTAGTCATTCTCTGTGTGAAATTTACAGTTATTGATCGGTGCAAAGCTTCGTGGGTTTTGTTATTTTTCGTAGGCCAATTAGGTATCGCCATAGTGCGTTTCAATTGAATTTTTTGTTGCCTTCTATTATTTCATATCTCTCTCGCTTTTACACCTTCTAGTACCGAGTTTTCGATGTGCACGAGTGCTCAAACAACGTTAAATAGTAAGAAAATAAAGTCAAGATTATGGATCTGAGCATTAACTTGGAAAATAAATCAAACCTAGCGGAGTTTTACGAACCGTGCAGTCGGGCTTTTAAGAAACAGGAATTTCCCAATATAGAAGCTTTTCATACAAAGAGAAAGACAAATCGTCAGCTAGTAAACTTCGCTCTATACCTGGCAGCTCTGACGCTGAAACGAAGTATTGCAGGGAACAAACTGAAGGACAGATAGACAAGTAGACACATGGGCGGAAGAGAAGTTTAGGAAAAGCGCCCTTTCCACAGTCTAGGCCTAAGGCCTATCGCTAAGTGACGTCATATGACCTATCCTCCTATTGGTGCCATTTCAAATGGGAATCGCTGCGGCAGGAAGCCTATAATGAGAGCAACAATCTAACTTCTGTAGCAAATTAATTGCACGGACCCTAGGCCTTCGGTCGGAGTGAATTTCCGCTTCAGTTGCTGCTTAGCTGGTCATCCAAGATAGAATAGGTAAATGAACTTCATAGATTACTAATCCACAGCAGGAAAGCTGCACTTAATTCCTCACTAATATTGCAGCAAAGCTGTACTCGACTGGCCACGGATACTGCAGCACAATTGCAGTTAATCGGCAATTGATACTGTAACAAAATTAGCTTTTATAGTAGCATACGCATAGCTACAGTAAATGCGCAATACGGTACTGCGTGAAATTGTTGATCACAATGTCAGTAAATCTCAACTCTATATTTCTAACAATAGGCAAGAGTCTTTTCGCTCACATTCATGTTAATACACCTAGTAAATTTCAAGAAATTACACGTATCAACAAACTGCAGTAACTGTACGTAATAATATTACTTCTCATATTAGTACGGAACCATTTTCAACACCCGAGGGTACTGTACACTACAACACCACCACGGCAACCAAGCAAAACCATTTGTCTATCTAATGAGTAGTGTACTTCGACAACGTCAAAAAAAAAAAGACTGCAGACATTCATTGTTTACACCCGTAATCTCGATTCGAAAATAGAACGACAACCGTACCATTGACTGATTTTCGTCATCCAAGTGAACTGAACATTCTCTCTCACAGCGGGGTCTGTGAACAACATATCAAACAGTGCTATCCCTACGAGAGAGTCAGATTAATTCACGCGCGGAAGGATGAACAGAGACAAAGAAATGCACAGACATGGAACTTCTCAGCGCACCTCAAACCGACCGTCGAGACGTCACCAGGTGTCATGGTTACGAACATGCCATTTAATACACGAACGGTTACGGCATTGTCCTTATCGCTAATTATTACTTTGAAATACAGGATATACGCCCGTCTGTGTTCGTTTGACTGTGAAATTAATGCCGAACATCAACGAGATGAAGAATCGTAACTGTTACTAAAGAGTTTGCCCCAAGTAAAAGAGAGCAGCAATCTGAACTGACGCATCTACGCCTGTCAAATTTATACTACTCAGGTGGTAGTTTAAAGTTAATCTACAAACTTCAAATACTCCTTCCAGCCTGTGGTTAAAAAAAGGTCTAAAGGAGAGTGGGAAAAGTATTCAAATGAAAGGAAGCCTACCTATAGGATGATGTACTTCTGTATTGCATTATAAACAAGACTCCTTGAAGCATGTGTCATCTGTTGTATCGTTTCAAGCATCAAGTAAACTAACGATCTGTGACCTATAAAATTAATAGCTGCTTTACATCGTCTGGACCATGGACTCTACTAGGTGCTCATCTTGTCAGTTTCTAAAATTATAAACTCGTGGGTCGAATTTCTGCCTAGCTTATCCCCATTCAGGAGGCGGGGCACAAGCTACACAATTAGAACTATGTAAATCCCCTGCATAGAACTAGACAGTTTGTTGATTGTTGTTTGGTTTTTCTGTCCCGGTCTGATGGATTAAATAGGAAAAGAATCATCTACAGAACGGCAAGACGAGCCGTTGTATCTCCGAATTTTTTTTAAATCTGAGTTTTGAGGCGTCTGTGATACTTCGAAGTGCTATTACACATACAAGATTGCACTTTCTCCCCATCAGCACTGTTTACTCTGAGCTCATAATACGCCAAAATTAAGAAAGAAATCAATGATGGAAGAGAAAGAGATTCCTGAGAACGTATCCATCGAGATATGTGAAGGAAATGGAGAGTTCATTAAAATAGTTCTTTTCTGCAGTAATTACATTACGACGCGGGCCACTAGTAAATTCATAAGCAACTCAATGGTTTTTTATTCAGTGGTGTTGATTTGCTATTACGTAATTAGCAGGGACACGTTTAAATTTCAAGGACTAAAAGTTTTATTCTTCACTGCTTTCCGGTGTCGAAATTTGTTTCAAGTCAGACAGCACAGCTAATGCAGGGGCCACACTTGGCGTTTACACAGACAACCTGATGCAAGGATGCGAGACTCGGGCGTCATTTATGCCACGGTATCCATGATACCGATTTCAAATATATATATCAAAACGGCCCGCGAGCTGCTCATCCTAGCCACCAGTTGGGCGTAAAAATGCTTATGTAGCACCGGCATGAGAAGTGTGAGGAGCAACAGTTTCGAACCGACAATTTGTTACTCTGTAGAGTATACAAAAGATATCCCATTTTTCCTCCTTCCTAATGCTGAACGAGTAACGTACAACCGGACGAACATGAACAGAAGAAGAGCAGCCGAACTATAAGAAAAATACAGTAGACCTAATAGTAGAATAAAAGTTTACTAGCGCATCAGGGATACAATGTCTATATCGCGACGAACTATTCCTATGGTTTAACACAGGCTCGTGCGCCACTAAGTCGCGAACTACGTCTCATTTCAAATTATCAATGATTTTTGTCTCGGCTTTTCCGCCAGTAGGTCTCAGAATGGTCAGTGCGCTACTGATAAAAAGGCAGCAAGTTGCGCTTCTCCAACCCCCAGGCACGGCTGAACGCTTTCACTCAGCTACGCCGAGCAAAGGAAGGAAACGAAAAACAAGAAGTTACAAGTCTAGCGGGAGTAGGACGGTCACATCGATCAGATTAACGGCCCACCTCCCGAAACAGAAAGGGAAGTATTGAGAGCCTACCTTACTTCACAAAACTAACCTCGTCAGCAGAAACTGCGGCAAGCTGCAACATTCCCAACGGAAAAGGCACTAGGTACCCTTGGGGTTGTGAGGCACAACTATATTGTGGCAGGGAAAGGCCCGCCAGAATATACTCCTAGGGCGTCTACAGTAGACCTATTAATGTTATTTATACTACCTGTTTAAGCTTTCCTACCCAGCCTTCCGCACACAGGGAATAAGGCCGTTTGGCATGGCCAACAAAACAAGAACCCTTACGTGGAAACAACAAACTACAAACAAAAAAGAAAAATGTAGAAAAATCGAGAATAGGTAAAATTGAAAGCTGGTAGAACAATATGAGCATCTTGTTTTTCTTTAATGAGATAAGAACATCAGGCGTCACACAGAAAGATAGACCATGATGCAAATTACGTAAACAGGTCCCGAAACCAGATGCAATGAATCCCGCAGTAGAACACTCTGCGGTGCTGCCGTTGGTGCCAGCGTCCGCAACGACAGAAGAAGCGAGGGTAGCACTAGCACCTGGATTTAGTTGAAATAGGGCAACTAGTAGGCTAGCTGAGGAGGCTGTGACCATGTTCCCAAGGATAATATTGTACAGCATTAGAAAAAACAGGCTGTCCTGACCACCATTGGCTACTGAATGACCTCGCACACGGTCATTCAGGGTAAAAAAAAAATTGTCCTGAACAAAACTAAGTTTATTCGAGTGACTTGGGTAAGTGAGAAACCGAGGAGGAATGCGGGCGAGTGTAGCGCTTGTGGCAAAACATGGGTACGGACCGAAGTAACAAATTTGGAGGAAGAAGGAAAGATGTAAAGAGAGGGAGAAAATTGAGGAAAGACTAGGGAAAAAGAATTAAAAGGAAAATTAGAAAAATAAAATAATAAATCATAAAAAATATTAATAAAGAAAAGTTAGCAGAAAAATATTGCACGAAGCAAATGGAAACGGAAGAAGAGCAGAGAGAATAGAAGGGCAGGGGGAGGAGCAGGTTAGACGGAGAGGGACGCCGACCGGGAGGGTCACATAGGCTCAGATGGCAAGACTGTGCAGTGTTGCCAGCCTACGATCGATATTGTGTGCATGCGTGCATGAGGTGAGGGCTGAGGGGCGGGCTGCACTCCACAGTGTACAAAGGAACGTACGCTGAGGGTACGGTACAGGTTAGGCATACGAGGTGCAAAGGTAACACGGTGAGTACAGTACAAAAGTAGAGGCTGTGAAATGGTCATATTTGTTGAGTTGGTTTAAATATTTGGTGATTAATTAATAGTCGAGAGCAAGTAACGACAGAACAATCTTTCCTGGAAGCGTGAATGAAAAGATGAACGCGTAATTAAATATTTTGCGACTGTAAACGCGACTAGTGTGAAATGGATAAAGGTAACTATAGCCTATAGTGGGACGCTTGTAGTGAGAGGTAAAATCTGCCGAAGGAGAGACTTAATTGGCTAGAATCGATAGCAAACGAAAGCAGGTATAAATGGAGTGGAGCCAGGGTCTGAAGGTGACCATGATTAGCAAAAAGTAAGAGAAAAAAGTGAGAAGTATAAGGAGCATAGAGTAAAGAGAAAATGGAAGCAAAGAGACGGTAAGTATACGGCGTCTGAAGTAAAGAGAGAAAATGAGGGTTGGCATATAGTCTGAAGTCAAACGTAAGCAGGTTAAGTGAGGGTAAAGAGAGACAGTCTGAATTAAAGAGAGAGAGAATAAAGATAGCGGATATATAAACAATCGGGAGTAAAGAGAGCGAGAGAGTAAAGTGAGGGTAAGCATATGCAGTCTGAAGTAAAGAGAGCGAGACAGTAAAGTGAGGGTAAGCATACACAGTCTGAAGTAAAGAGAGCAAGCGAGTAAAGTGAGGGTAAACATACACAGTCTGAAGTAAAGAGAGCGAGAGAGTAAAGTGAAGGTAAACATACACAGTCTGAAGTAAAGAGAGCGAGAGAGTAAAGTGAGGGTAAGCATACACAGTCTGAAGTAAAGAGAGCGAGAGAGTAAAGTGAGGGTAAGCATACACAGTCTGAAGTAAAGAGAGCGAGAGAGTAAAGTGAGGGTAAACATACACAGTCTGAAGTAAAGAGAGCGAGAGAGTAAAGTGAAGGTAAACATACACAGTCTGAAGTAAAGAGAGCGAGAGAGTAAAGTGAAGGTAAACATACACAGTCTGAAGTAAAGAGAGCGAGAGAGTAAAGTGAGGGTAAGCAGAGGGGGGAGCAGGCGAGGGAGGGTCGCACTGCGTTGCTTGCAAGCACCGAGGGACGGCGAGCGGCGACCCAGCAGCAGTAGCGCCGCCAAAGCCGCAGTATATAATATCAATAACATTAGAATATCGTCCCCCTCACATAGATATGCAATAGCACTTTCAAAGAATTCGCGTGGTCGTGACCACAAAATTAGTGCGGATTAGGAGTGACTGGGTCAAGAACATAGCTCGATTTTGGAACGGCGCGAATTGAGATTGCGGAAATCGGGTGCTTTGAAAGAAGCCTCACACTGCCAGTGACGAGGAGAACTTCCGTGGTCTATACATAAAATATCCTCAAGCTGCAAACAAGCCCATGAAAATTACGAGAAAATAATTATAATAAAACAGTTTGCATAGATTTATTAAAAGTGAATTTTATAAATAGAAAAGAAGTACTCAACAAAGTAGAATCTACAATTTTCCACAAATGCAGAGGAGAAAATTCATACAAATTTTGAGTCTAGTTCTCAAATATAAGTTATAGAAAGGAGTTACTAGTAATAGAGAATTCTGGATATTATAGTGCACCGTTTGTAGTATGCACAATCTTTGCCTGCCTGATAAAAGTAACCATTTTTTCTGAATACTTCAATTAAATCTGAGGTATTGGTAATTGCAAAGCGGCGTGAATTAAGGCGGTTGCATAACTTTTTTTTTAAAAAACACTGTTCGTGACAGAGGAGATAATATTTTTCTGTTAGTAAATTGGAGATAGAATATCTTTGAAGACCATTAACTATAGCTAAAATATCTTCATTTAAGATCAGCAGCAATCTTGCCTCAGCAGAAAACTTGACTACCGCAGCTAGGTGCGATAAAACGAGATATCTCGTATTTCGAATTTGTGTGCCTATTCAAAAAATGTATTTTTGGGATGCATAGTTTAACAAGAAACTTGTTTGCATCGATAATGGGCCGATATGAATATAAGCAGGCTACATTATTGCACAAAAACCCAATATTCAAATGAGCAGGAAACCTTAATTCACCCAATGCCGCCCAATATGCATATATGCGGGGAACACGGATAGACCCAAAGCACCCAATAGCAGCACGGCAGAGAACACAGATACAGTACAACCGATAACACCCAATATGCATGTAGGGTGAGAAAATGATACACCCAGAACTGGTCCGATACGACGTGATCACGGCAAGGGCTTGCCTCCGCCGCTTATCCAAGCGAAGGCTTCAACATTTCGAGCAGATCGATAGGGGCGCACAATGCAGTAGCGTGCAGGAGGCCTAGAAGCTACGTAGGCCTAACTGCTGTGTAGGTGTGTGTGCGCGTGCCGCTGCAATAACAAGCATACGTACATGTACGGTAAGCCGCCCGGCGTCACCCGTGTACGTTTAGTGGCGCACGTGCGCAACGTTTTACGCTTACAGCTGTTCCACAGTGTGATCTGTCACTCGAATAAATTGTTGCTCGAACATAAAATATAATATAGATGCATAAGTATTCAACTATCTGATTTGCAAAGAGTTTGCTATGAATAAAATGAACCTTTAAGTAAGTTACGGTTAATTTAATCAGATCATCTCAATGGAATGGACTACCCGAGAAGGTAGAAGAACTTGAATCAGAATGGAAGTCAGGTAATAGATTAATTTCAAGTCTGGTGGTTTAAAGAAATTAAGAAAGAGAAGTTGGTGCAACACAGATTCACGTTCTATTGTATCGTATCTTAAAAGACTACTATAAAAATTTGCTGCAACTCCAGCTCTTAAGGTGCAACTGTTTTGCAGTCAGCCTAGCGCTGCCGTGTTGAAAAGACAGGAGAAAAACAACGCCTGTACCTCTAACACGCAGCTAAACTTGCAGCAGAGCCAGTACTGCGGCACCGCAACAACACAATAAAGTACACCGTGTAATAAACACACTGGTTGTACCGTTAACAACAGTACAGCTGGATCGGGACACAGTCCTGCATTACAGCCGCGCTGCACGGCTGGTTAAGTATTTAGGTCGGCACGCTTGCAGCACGGCGGTTGACCATCAAAGTGCATCAAACCTAATCAGCGGCTGCATCCACCGCTGATCAGCACAGGCCTGCCAACACAAATAATTCATATCTAATAGCGGCAGGGCAGAGCGATGAGCCTGTGGCGAGAGGTGAGTTTCCAGAGATAGCCTTTTCCTCCCCCAAAATGCGTTAAAGGTTGATGCCGTATCGAGCGTAGATAGGTAGGCTTTTGCGCCCAACCGGCTGTAGGCCGAACTGCAGCGTATGCAATGCAGGCAGGCAATCAAGCATCGCCCCACTCGCTGGGTGCCGTGAGGCTGCAGGTGATCAGGGATGGGTGAAAAGGGATATTGGGGTGAACTGAGGATGGATGAGTATTCAGGAAGAGGAATCTCTTAGTAGCTACTGCTCGAGATGTCCCTAACAGAATTTTCGACTGCCCAGATGCTAATACCGCAGAAACAGCTTTGGAGATGACCGTATAAATTCTATTAGGCATGAATGGGGGCATACAAAAACATCACATTTTAATTTGGTCACAGCCATGCTATGCAAAAGTAATTTCAATATCAGTTACAACGAACATCTTGGTGCTGCTAGTAATCTACATATATTCTAACTAAAACAAGCAGGCAAATTATGTTCTAGATAATAAGAATGGAATGTAATTAGAAATATACATAGTACTGGGAGTACCGTACACGAACAAATCTTTAAAACTACTAGGTACTGAAAACGACCAGCAGGAAGCAGAAACATTCCATTAAAAAAATTAGCGATTATTTGATGTAATCCAGTTTAGCTTCGTGCATGTAATTATAAATATTTAGGGCTGTGGCGTAAATATTTCGTAGGAGATAAGACAATGCAAATGGGAAGCTAAAAAATGCATAGAATTTCCGGCAGAGAGGGAACGAGACGTGCAGACATATGGGCTGTCTGGATTCGACCCACCGAAAGGTTACCGACGAAAGGAGCAAGCAGAGGTCTATAGATAGGCCCAGGCTGACATTTGTGGGAGGCCTAGGCTCAGGGTGCAACTGAGGCCTCAAGGAACAGTATTAGTATTTGCAACCTTAGCAAAATTTTGGCCGCGCTATACGTTAATGCAGTACACTTTCTTTTGAGACGGCCAAAAATTTTACCCGAGAATCTGCTAACTGATGCACCAAGTCAATAATAGGAAGAAT
The DNA here is from genome assembly GCA_001587735.2 of Parhyale hawaiensis. Taxonomy (NCBI): domain Eukaryota; kingdom Metazoa; phylum Arthropoda; class Malacostraca; order Amphipoda; family Hyalidae; genus Parhyale; species Parhyale hawaiensis. Next base: position 13,004,067 of record LQNS02004412.1, on the reverse strand, counting down.
TAGGTATGACACGTAAGCCTTGAACATTGTTATATATATGCGCACTTTTATTTCAGTTCTACTAGTCTAAAATGGCTAATTCTTGTGCAAAACCAAGCAACAGTTCCAGTAACAAATATATTGAAAATTTTAGGTTGATAGAAGGGAAAAATAATAATTTTGAAAATGATACATACATGGAGCTATGATATAAATGAGTGGAAAAATATCAGTATGAACAAAATGTTACGCAATAAGAAGAGTAACATGAAACAAAATAGTTAAACAACGCCTTTGAAAATTTGAGATGAACAAAATAATGACATTTTCATAAACATTTTATGACGTAATAAGAGCAGCGGTACTAAGAATAATTTAACACTCATTACATGTAAAGTGACCTTAGCGCCCCAACTTCGAGGGAGAAGTTAGCAAGTTTTCGTTCCTGTTACACATAGATGTCCGCGAGGAACCAGAGGGCCGTGCGCGGCTACAGTCGATCAGCGATAGTCAGAGCTATGGCATCAAAGGTGTAAGACTCATGTTTACAACTGCGACCACCTGACAACTGTCCCTATCACTAGTTAAGTCAGCGCCCTTGCCATGGACTGTGAACATCAGGAACGCTAACGCTGCAACCCCGAGCACGTACGTTTTACTTGATATTCTTGGATAGGAAGCGAACTTCAGACCCTGAAATAACGAGCGCAGCATTTTATCTATTCGGTCGATGTGAGCATTCAATGTTCGAAATGAAACTGTAACCATGATAATTAAAGCTAAGAGCAAGAACACAATAGTTGGAATAATTAAATGAAATAGACCGCAAGATAGCAAAAGTAAAGTAATTAACTGTAATTATTTGAACGTTTATAACGTTCGCGTAAACTTCCGTAATCTACACAAGATATTTCAAGAGCAAGAAAAAATAGTGTCATAGTATTTTTCTTTTGTAATTTCTCAACCTTTCTAAATTCACTATCTAGTCCTGTGTGCAAAACATCATTAGATTTATTTTGCCTCTCATTTATCAATTATTTTAATTTTTGGTGTTTGTATATTTCAGACTTTATTGATCTGACCTGATGACGATGTCAGAGACATCGAAACGTTGTCGTTTTGAACTTTGGTGGTGACAAATATTTTGCTTGGTAATGAATACAAGTGTATTTTTATCCGCCTTAGCGCGCAATGAACTGGATAAGTGTCATAGTATGTCACTAGAGGAAGTAATGCAAAGAGGATCACTGAGCGCGTATGGGAACATTAAATTAGAAGAGGTAAAGCAGAAACGAAGGATGTCAGTGGCAGTAGGATCTAGAGGGAAGCAAATTAGGTGCATTCAGCATAAAAGACGTCTTGAAAGTTTATTTTCGGTTGTAACCACGGCTCGTGTGTAACTTGTAATGAGCTAACTTACTACCCTAACACTAAGACTTAAACTATAAATGATCCATACTATGACCGCGCGGATATTACAGGGTGGCCGAAACTCCCTAACCCTTGCACTTTATCGGCATACGGATGCATTAACAGAATAGTATGGCCTATGGTCACACCAATGATAGTATGCAGAGCACTGGTATAGTATTATTATATTCCCAGTTTTACCACAGCAAAACACAGGTATACAATCACACTGATCAATATATACAGAATATTGCGGTATATGGCTAGGCAGATAAATCAATAGACTACAATAGGCTATGGTCGCACAGATGAGTCTACAGACCACTATGAGCTATGCTGCAGTCAACCAGATGAATATAACATGTTCGGAACACTATGGCTTTTGGTGCACATTTCACCCTTTGAGGAGGTCTTGGAACACCTTTACTGCACCACAATATAGGGGCATTAACAAAAGTTAAAGGTAAGTCTTGTGTTATGCACGACAAAACCTTGCAAAAAAAGCCTTCACTCCTAACAGGATTTTCGGTAGCCTCATATGTTAATTTACGATCTTTACTTCAGGGGCGGCTACAAACGCTGTAAGGGTAGCACAGCTTTGACGTATACCAAAATATGACGGGATAGATCCGTAGACTATTGGTATCATGAGCGTACTATTATTTGTTTACGTTTCAAATAATGATGTTCCAACGAGCCGCCATTTCGAAATGTGATGCAGTGCATCGCGCTTAGGTATAGTGAATAGAATATGCTAGTTTAGTAAGGTAGGACTAAATGCTAGTTCACTAGTACAGCAAGACTTCAACCGATGATACTATATTTTCTGCCATTACTATTAATGTAACAATTTTTCTGCACTTACTATTAATATAATTACAACCAGTATTATATTATAATCACTAATATTATTACCTCAGCTACAAAGATTACGTTTCTGCCAGAGGTGTTAGTCTGTTTGATTATAATTGTTTATTTGTCTGTCACCAAGATAACTCAAAAGTTATAAGCGGATCTTTTCATGAAATAGCAGGAATCACTTGGAATGTTACAAAGAGCAACTGACCAAATTTTTATTCTGATCTGTTGGTCCATTTGCCTCTAATCTTCGCTCTTTATTAGTCAGAACATTACTCAAAGAGTTACGCATGGATCTCCTACAACTGTTTTTAATCAATGTCAGAGGCACAAATGATCATATTTAGAGATGATACAAAGAAAACCTGGTTTCACAACAAATTTGAATGAATTATTCGTCATCATTGTCAAACGTGGCGTGAGTCACGCGTTCTCAGCGAGCTTCTCTAGTTATTACCACGACTATTTCTGTCACTGATATTGCTTCTCTGAGTGTTTCTAGTATGATTTCATATTTCATTGTTATCGTCCTAAGTTTGTAAGTCAACAAGGTCTTAAATTTCTTGAGCTTACACAGAAATAAAAATAGGCCACTGCAATAAATAATTAAGATTAGCAAATGACTAAGACTTTTCGGCTAGAATCAGGTCACCTATACTGAACTGTTTTGGACTCTAGCAAAATTTTTTCTTCATTTTAAGTATTTCCCTTTTACTTCATTGATCCATTTTGGTTTCTTAATTGCTAAGGAGTACAGAGCTATTCTGTGATCTCTGATCTTCTCTTTCTTTTTTTTCGCTTGCTGGGCTGGTTGCGTGGGGGTTTGTTAACCTTATGGAGGTTCCTCCGTTCCCACGTCGGCAATCTCAGTGTATCTTTATAAAAATACCGAGGACACGGTGGCTATGTGCACCTTGAAATAGTAAAATAATATTAATAACAATAGAACGAATTCTGTGCATCACAACGCACGGTGAGAGGAAGAGAGCAAGTAAATGAGCTAGAAAGAGAAACCTAATGATGCTCATGGCATACGCGCAGTGAAAAGAGGATAGCCAAATGGACGAAGGCCGAGATGACAGCACCATCTAGCAAGTAGACCACAGTCCCCTTTTGCACATCGGTACCTCATCTAGTGGCCATCCGCAGGTCAACCGCACCCTGAGCAGACAATTACTCAAGCGCCCCAGCGACCGCACAGGTGGTTCACGTGCACAGTTTTCAAGGCAACGATTTTCTCTTAACAAAAACAAGGGATCCTCGCATCCCGAAGCTGACTTAAGTAGAGCCACAACGCATTTATCTTAATCCACTCAAAAGCTGCAGTGCCGACGAAATTTCGCTGATTAGAAGCAGCAGCAGAAACGACACACTTAAAAATCTCGAGCTGTATTCCGAGAGAGCAGACCTTTGCCACGCTACGTAGTGCTAAAAAAAAGAAAAACGAATGATTTGACAAACTGAAGGAACGATCATCACAGAAATTTAATAATATCTTCCTCGTGTTATTCCTAATAGTTCTAATAAATTTCATGAAAATCTGTCCATAACTTATTAAATTATGTTGCCAACAGACAAACCGCGGCAAAAACATATCCGTCTTGACGAAAGTAATAGAGGTTCATGCATACTGAATAGTAATTCTATCGCTTTTAACTAATGATTGCGTTACCTGTCAAACAATTTCAGCTGGTAAAAATTTCTTGTAGCTGCATCAGTCAAACTCGTGGTACACTATATATACGACCTAACTGGTGGAGTATTCCTAAGGGAGAAAATGCTGAACGACACTCGTAGCACTTTGTCGGCTAAGTGGACTGCAGAGACCAGCTTCAATTGTTGTTACACCGACGACTCTGCTTAGAGTGGGAGGTGAAGGATGAAGCTTAATTACGGCTGCAAAATTAAGCCTTCCGGACTCGACTTCTCCTGTACTTCGGCAAGGTACCCTGGTTGCGACCCATTAATTCGTGTACCAGATGCTGACCCATTGACCTATTATCTGCTGGGCTTCCAAACCCTCGGTGTTACTTCGTAAAATGGAATTTTCAGTGAGCTCAACACGATCTATATATAACACATGCGACACGATTTAAAGTGACCACAGTTTATTTTGGAGTTCCGGACAAGTCAACTGGAGTAGGCTTGGCTTCGATCGACTTTGACAACCACGAGGAACGCATCTTGGCCCCGATGTCCGTTTGGAGGATTTCTAACAAGTCTATCGAAAATTTTGTAAATGTATTTTTTCTACTAAATGCCAGGCATCTCTAATTAACACATGCAGTACCTACCACAGATATAATCTATCATTTGTTTTGCTTTAGCGCGTCCAAAACTTCAGTCCAGTGCTTTCAGTTTGAAGCTGTGGGTCAAGTTATAGACGAGGAAGGATCGCTACGAGCCACGGTTGAGGCCAAAGCCGAGATGATTATATTATATTCAATTATCAAAGACTAACTATATACACTCGAGGCTTATCTCTGCTTCAGCTGATCCGTTACTTTATTGTGCCTAAGCTGAGGGGCAGCGCAAGGGCACTACGAGAAAAATTGGCCAACCAAGAAGCTAAAATCGCAATACGGCTCATGGGACAACCATTAATTCGGTTAGAAACATTGCATTATGGGCCGAGCTGTAGGCATCTTAACTACACCCAAAATTTCCCAAGTCGACTATTACCGGGCTGATTTTATCCGCTCAGGTAATATGAATATATCGCTATTTCTTCTACTTGACACTTCCCTGCCCATGGTGTCCGCACTGTGATCCAAAGAGAGGAAAGAAGAAGGGGCATGCAGTATGCCGAGAAAAATGTGGAACCCCATACACGAGCCTGTCACGAGGGCGCTTCACACTGTATGAAAGGGTCTTCGGAAGAACAATTCGAGAGAGAATAGGAATGACAATCAACGGCAGGCATCATTAGTTGGAGTAAGATAAGAGAATGAAACAAAGTGAGCACGAAAGAGAGATATTCCGGAGGCTTAATAATGTAAAACAATTGCCGAATGCTGAATTTCCAGGCTTTAGTTGACGCTGGATTGAGTTAGTACCCTTGCATGAGAACAGAAACACGTTGCAATCAGAACCCCAGGGTTGCCGGTACTGCACCTGTGCTACCCACAGCGCGCTCGACTAGTGTCGCGATGGGTACTCCATCACACACAACCCTAACATTGCTCCTGGCACCCCCAGAAATTGAAATAGTAAAACTGCCTGTGGGACAGTTGAACTTTTTTACGACAAGTAACCTCATTTAGTTAATTTTGGGTCACGGCAAACGTTCTTCGGCTTGCGGCAAACGTTGGTCGGGTTCAGGTAGCTCCGGCACGACTATCCGCACACAACGGCTCTCAGGTTCCCAAACTTTACCCGAGTCGCGATCCACTGGATTCCAAATTGGTTCTAAGCACCGACTCAATCACACCCATATTCCAACGTACGCGTTTAATTTTGACATTAGATTGAAATTCAATTATAATAAACGAATTCCAGTATACTCATAGAGACCTTTCAAGTAGCTCGTGCGCGTGAGCAGTGTCGGCTTCACATCTAACGCCTCAACGATGGCGGTACTTCGTCCCCTCCCAATAATTTTGAAATTATTCCTAAAGAAGTACCCTACTCGAGACACATTATATTTCATCATTAAAATGAAATTTAGTAATTACATCGAGCGAACAACATCAGCTTCACACCCCTCAGATATTTGTCGCCTCCAAGGAAGCGGCAGCACTTATTTGAAAATCATAAAATAAGAAGTACCTCGGCCGAGACTTAGCCCCATACTTGAGGAAATTCTAATGCCGTCACTCCAAAGACAATGGCTGCATTTTCTCCATCACCAAGTCCCAGTGCAGCAGTAAATCAGGGCCGTCGAAAGGGAGCAAATTACAGGCAGTCGAGCTGCACTTGTTTGCCATTCCAAGCCTCTCACTGAGGATCCTGACCAATAATTTACCTCTTCACACCTGTGCGTCTTAACACTTTTCGGGCGCTCCGACGGTCACCTGTGGCCAGCAGGTTACATAGCGCGGCCATTCTTGCAGAGCCTCACTTTACTACATTATTTTACACTGTGCTTCTGTGTCTTCAACTTGATGTTCTCTAGTTTTCGTGAATGCTTGGATTTACAGATGCCAGTGAATAAAGTAGGCTTATTAGTGTAAAAAAAAAGAAAATTTTGAAAGTTATCTTAATCGGGTTATATTTTGTAATATACTCAAGCCGGTTGTGGTATATTCTTTGGTATTGTGAGCATTTAATTCCGTGCATAGATGAGTTCTAGTTGAGATCGTCACCGTACTCCGTTGTGAGAGTTAACTTCAGTGCAAAGTAATATGTACAGGCTACAGTGCTGGATGGTGAAGCAATGTCGTAAAAATCTTTTTCTTTATTGACATCTTACTATACAAGACTGATAGAAATGATCCAAGAATAAGTAGCAGGCATGCTAGTTGAAAGCCGCAGACAACACGGTACAATTAAGGACTGCATCTGAATAAGTGCTTCATGCAGAATGCTGCACACAATGCTAAGTACCGAATCATCTGATGCTTCAATGCGCAAGCAAAGTAAATATCTGTCATCACCGGCTTCATTTAGAACACCGGCAGGTTCCTGCGGAATTGGGTCGGAAGTCCACCGGTAAATTTGCTGTGTGTTTATAGACTAACAAATATCTCCGAAACTCTGGTTACAGGTTTTGAAAGACAACTTTTACTGGTGAGGTTCCGGCCGGTAAGTCTTTGAGAATTACGCACGTCGCTCACATTAGGGTCGCTGGACACAAGTACATTTTGCATGGTACGATGTCCGACCTTTGCCTTCCTTATCTGAGTGAGTCAGGCCTGAAGAAGGTGGTCGCATCCGCCAGCATGAATTCCAATGATACAAAGAATGTGTCAACACATTTGAATGTTAAAGCTAACACATTAGAATGTTGTATGTGGAAAACACATAACATATTTTACAGAGAAGCAGTTAAGACAATGAAAAAAACAGGTTGATCTGGCAGGAGTCAGAACTCTAACCGACTGAGAACAATCGGGAATGCGAATCACTACTGCACTGGATTTCGTTTAACGTATATCTATTAGCTCCACCCTCCCTTCCTCAAGAGAGGAAAAAGGCAATACCATAACAGCACGAAAACGCAAAAAAAGATCCGATGTACGGAGTGTAATTTCGTAGAATGAAGTTACAACAAGCTATTATTAGGTTCAATGAGCATGCTATTCCTACAATATTACAGACGCCTTTATAATGCTATACTTTTA
>LQNS02004412.1:12971685-12996509 GCA_001587735.2 Parhyale hawaiensis | reverse complement strand
CATAACAGCACGAAAACGCAAAAAAAAGATCCGATGTACGGAGTGTAATTTCGTAGAATGAAGTTACAACAAGCTATTATTAGGTTCAATGAGCATGCTATTCCTACAATATTACAGACGCCTTTATAATGCTATACTTATAAGGATATCAAGTACGAATACTAAAAAAAAAACATGCTAGCTAGGCTTCAACTGCTGGTCTAAAATCGGCATCCAATACTGAACTGGTAGCAGTTTTTTTTATTCTGCAGCCAGAAAAAAAAGGAATATTTGGACTCCAGTGTTATTCAAAAATCAAATCTCTCATTCAGTTCAATAATGGGACACAATTGTAGTTGAGGACTCCAGGTAGAAGATGAGAGCTAATGAGAGATTGTCTACGACTGGGCAGCTTCGGAGGCAACGCCAGTGGGCTCTAGGCCAGAATATGAACATTTGGCCTTGCTCTTCCGTTTGTTCTACACCATAGAATTAATTAAGGCTATTCTACAGCAAGAGCAATAACTCAAAGAAAAAGCTGCATAATTAACGGTTGTCCAATACAAATTTTGAACGTAAATTCTCCATATTTTATTCAGGATTTGTAAATTTTTGAAAAATGGTCGGCAATTTACTGAATCACTGTCTAGGAAGGAAATCCGTTATTTTATGTGACACACTGATTGAAGCAGACACGGTAAAAGTCTAAAGACGTTTTAGAGAGACGAGTAACATTCGTTGCTGTCGTAACGCTGTCTTCTTCAGAGGGTAATTCCAGCGATATTGAACCCGTGATAAATAAAATTTTTCTTTAAGAGAGCCAGGGGAAAAGTGATGCTCCAGACAAAAAATTAGTTTAAAAAAGCTGACTATCGGTATACACAATTAATCTTGAACTCGATAAATTTCGTAAATGGATTTTTCGCGACTGGCCAATGATTCCAGGGATTATTAATTTGACGAATCTATAGCAATAGATTTATAATCGCAGCAACCGATAAGAAACGAGTATCATGACAATGGATAACGGTAAAAAAAAAAAATAGGCGAGGCTGGCTGGTCAACGTGTTGGAGCAATAACCAGTTGAAGACTTCGGTACATATAAGTTCTAAAAAATGAAATTACGTGAGCCGGAGGCGAAATTTTCATGTCGTCTAGGCGCAATAAATAAAGTCTTAACACACCGTAGCGCACCAATCAAATCCTCAATACAATAGAGCTACTAAAAATTACGATCTATTAAATCTGCTGATGGTAAAACGAGTAAAGTATACAGTAGTATTTTCTTAGTTTAAGCATCCCTACCCACAGAGTCCACTGTGATCCAAAGAGAATAAAAAAAGAGGACATAAAGAATGTCAAGAGAAACGTGGAACCCATGCACGAGTCAACGCGCATGGGATCAGCAAGTCGGGAAAGAAGAGGAAAAACAAAGCAAAGCATTATCTGTAGGAGTATGAAGATTGAAGAAAGCAAAGTGGGCACGAAAGACAGACGTCCCGAAGGCTTAGCTAACGCATCGGCCGGCTTAGGTAACCTACACGAGCCCCTGCATGGGGTCGCCGCGCCCCATAACATAGGTTGGGTGAGCCTAACTAACCTAACCCTATGATCCATTCTATGCCCCCTCAGGCGTGAGGGGATAACAAAACTAGATTGCATGAACAGTTATAAAAAAAAAATTAAATCCCCATAGAAAGCGCTCACCTGAACACTAGGCCTGCTTTTCTTCTTAGATGAGTGAAAAATTACATTTGATCTCGTGAGACTCTCGCGTATGGACGCGGTTCGCTCCGTTGCCATCGTTCTTTAAGTTTAACCGAGACTTTGGTATTAAAAGAAACATATTTGAGGTTTTAGATTAGTAACGTGCCTTTTTATATTAATAACAGCTTGTGCAATTGTCCTGAAGATCCGTTCATAACTTTATGAGTTATACTGCTAACAAAAGCTATGACAAACATGAGTCAAACATACAAACGAACAAACCGATCTGCACCAAAATTTAATAATTTATGTTTCTTAGCATTACTAACAACCCCTATAAATTTCATAGATATATATCCATTCATTATTATTTGAGTTATTGTGCTAACAAGCATAAAATTAAAAACGGTGACAAACGAACGAACAAACGGATCATTACCAAAATTTGGTCATTTACTCTTTGCAATATACCTAACAACTCATGTAAATTTCATATAATCCATACATAAATTTTTGAGTAATGGCATTGAGATAAATGAGGCAGACAAACAAACGGATGGAATATCTTCACCAAAAGTTAATCATCTGTTCCTCCTAACATACCTAGCAATCGCTGTAAATTTCGTCCCAATCGCTTTATAACTTTTTGAGTTATCTTGGTGACCGACAGAGACAAACACACAGACAGACAGAGAGATAGACTCGACGAAAACATAACCTCCTTGGCGGAGGTAATTATCCATTTATATTGAGGCAAATGAACTTTTCGACGGTAAAATGTTGCGGCGCAAGGTCGGATCCGAGGAAGGAAGGGGGTACTCTCCTTCTTTGTTTGGCAGAACTAGTAATGATTTTTTTTAAACTTGGACGACAATTTTAAATACGCCGAGTACTGGCCGGCAACATTACCTAGTGTTAATGATACAAGCTATTTTAACAAATATTAGTAAGTTTTGACGCCCCAAACACAAATTTCTTCGCATAAGTAAGTTGGAAATTTACAATCAGTCGTTAGTTGAATGCCTGTAGATCGTGCATAGTGTAAAAAAAAAAAAAACTGCTAAGTCACTTAGGCTTAGCATTGACTTCAAGATACTGTAGATTAAAAAAATATTGAGAAATTCATTCCACACCATGCTACGTGATGGACATCTATTTATTTTTTTTTTAGACAAACATGGTGTCTCGGGTTTCTCCACAAAATCACTGACCGTTCTTGTTCGACTCAGTGATCACGATGACCATGTTTACCAATGTGGCCACAAAAAAAGCTTTAAATGTTTGTTGTAACACCATCCGCGTAGTGTGAGCGTCTTAGAAAAAAAACTATCTCTTTTGTTTCCAGTAGAAATGGTGCAATAATCTTCGAACCAGAAACTTTCTACGAAACAGCCAGGCAGCTCCGGTCGCACAGAACACAGGACCCTTTCGTATATTTTATATATCTCTTCGAACACAACAATACTTCAAGAAGTGTACGAAATCGATCTCAGCACAGCGCCCGCGATCCATTGGTGTCCCTGACCCACAGTTGACCGCAAGTCCATTCTGCGCACACCAGTGCTAAATCGCGTTCCAAATTTTTCATAAGATCACATTTTTCTCCCCAGCAGCCGAGGCTCACATGGCTGACCCTTTGGCTACATTACCGCTGCCGACCATTGCGGTGGTGTAGAAATCAGACAAATGCCGATGATTTTGCGATGGGAAGGTAAAGCAAATACGATGGGAACAATTAGTTGACCAGTGTATCTATATGTATCTACTTAAGTTACCACCAGACTTTTTGCTAACACCTGCAACATAGCACAATATGTACAACTCGACAGAAGTACGCGAGGCACTCTACGCCGAACAGTCATTGCTCACTGGGTTCAGAAGGGCCTTGAACCCATAATCTGTTCTGTCGCCAGTACAGCCCTCACTTTTGCCTCGCCGCTAATGAGCAATAACAATGACCTACGCATCTGTAATGGAGAGCACTGTGCTACTAAAGATGCATGAGTGAAGTGCAACGCAGAATATAAAGACTCAGAAAATTAACGAGGACTGTGGTGGGTGCACGCGACCTCAATACGTGACACCTCACGCCCTGCACGACTGTACTACAGTAGACTATAGCGTGAAAGATATAATCACGGACCTCTGAACTGGTATGGTCATAACTGATCTCTATCTTGGCACGAGCCTTGTAAATATACAAGTTAAGCATTGAAGTGTTACAACGGGACCTAATCGTTGAAGGAATATACTAAAATATATCGAAAGAATGTACAGATTGTTACAAGAATTCATCGGATTATTGGGTGAACAAGGAAGATAAAAATTAAGGCGTATAATGTACGGTATGTCGATGGTTCATCAGTCTGTTAATTGGAAATAGAGGTAGTGCCAACGGGGAAGGAGAAGAAAATTTACTGGATCAACAAGACAACAACACAACGATAATAAAAATAGGGAATTTAATGAATATCGATGATTCAGCTTCGGTAGTAGGGGTAGTGCCACACCTGTGTGTATTCGAATAACCTTGGAAGAGAGACCGAGCGTTCGGAGAGCTGGAAGAATTAAGGGACATGCAGTTTGCCGGTAGAAATGTGGAGCAAGCGCTCAGGGAATATTCCCACGCTGGATCAACAGGAACGAGAACACCAAGTCAGGGAAAGAAGAGGAATCATGGAACAGTAAGTGTCTGCAGAAACAAAAAACATAGGAAACACATTTGGAATGGAAGAAAAATGTCCCATAGGTCTAAATACCTATGTCCAAGGTAACCGGTGTGGTTCCTCTGGGCAAGTGACTCCTCCGTCCCATACATGATGAGCATTTTATCCAGGGAAAAACGAATATACACGATCTCACTCAATATTCCTATTTCACTCGTCGACGGGAACATTCGTTTAAAACTTGATGACCAACAATTTTAAAAATCGTTAGAAACGTTTTCCCCAAATATATCCGTCGGAGAAGCGTCACAACTTTCACGGAAGAAATGAACGAGGCACAATCTGTAAAATTTTTTGATTATTTGATTGCCAAGACAAGACAACTGGAACACCCTGTCAAGAAAGGACAACTGGAACACCCAGTCAAGAAAGGACAACTGGAACACACTGTCAAGAAAGGACAACTGGATCACACTAGCAATAACCCACTGAAACGTTGCTCTATATATAATGAAGTACATATTGAGTCTTCTCGTATTTAAATTTTCCTTACGGCGATAATAACTCGTCTTCGTCTTAACTCTCAGAAAGGAAAGTTGCGAAAACTTTCGGTCGGCGACTGGCGAGGACGTCGAAGTTTTCAGAGAAAAAAAGGTCCGCTCTGGACGAAAATTGATAGCGGTATGTGGAAATTCGTTTTTTACTGGCAAAAAAGTTTTATTATAACAAAATGCTAAGCCAGCCAGACGAGAAAATTTTGGCTTTTTCTGCGAGTCGATTCAGAATAAAAACTGGTTAAATTGAGGTACGGAACAGTAAACTGAGCGTTTGTTCGATTTGACGCAGAAATTAAGCCTTCAAGGCTCGACTTGTCCGATACTTCAGACAGAAGCTTTATCTTTGTCCGTTTGAATCGTGCTGCATATGTTAGAGGCCTGGTGATTACGTCAAGGCTGCTGTAAACTCCATTTTACGGAACTTGATTGAGATTATGAAATACTCAAACGTAATTCCTGAAACTCAATTCAGCAGGTCGAAACCAGCGCACCTGCACGAAGTTTGGAACAAGTTAAGCCATGAAGGCTTAATTTTGGCCCCCCGATCCCACATGCCCTTAGAATGTTGAGAGAAACTTGGAACTCACGCACGAGGGTGTTTCCACACAGAATCAACGTGCCTGGGAACAGCTATAGTTGAGCTCAAAAGCTTTAATTCGGTCGAGAAGGAAGGACGCGAGCAAGCACAATGTGAGATAATCTCTATGCCGGCCACTGGCCAACAGGTTCAGATCGCTAATGAAAGATAATGAACACTGACCACTGAATACGTGTGACCAATGTAAGAACCTGTTTTCTGTACCAGAGGGTACGGAAATGATCGACATTGCCTACCCAGTCGCGTGAATGCAGCATTGGTACTTATAAGGGACGCGCGGGTTGGAAAGTACATAGGTTGAACTAGCCGGTAGGCTATACGGTTGAACGAGGCGAGAATGATATACGGGCACCGAGGGCCGAAAAATTTGTAGATTGAACAAACAGGTGTTTGGTTTAGTGAGGAGAATAATGTACAGGCGCCATTTTCATAGGCTCAACAGAACAGCTTACATTTCACCAAAGCCTGCATGTACTATCTGTAGCACAGTCAAGTACATTTGAACTGGAATAGTGGTCAGTTGAAACCTAAAAATTAACTGAATTTCTATATTATGCAGTTATGCATGCAGTTAAGCTCAAGTTTCGGCTTGTATCCCATCACATCATTTTGCTCTGCGAACGGGAACCTTTCAGTCCACACGAGCAAATACTGGCAACAGAAGCGCGAAAAATTACTTAGATCTACAGAAGGACTCCCCTAAGCTAGAGGTATAACTGTACCAGTGTAGCATTCCTCGTTATAATCAACATGCACGCGAGTATCAAATGTAAATAATTTTTTTTTTCTGGCATAATGGCTCCCTTATAATAGTATGGTTTCTTTCTCTGAAGTTTTTCGAAAAAAGTCCAGGTGGCCTTACGCATGCAACCTGTCATGTGCGGAAATTATGCTGCGTTCTGTGACCAGCGGGAGAGCTAGCGGAGGGTTACCACATTGCGCGGAACCGCTCACAGATCTTTCGTCTAGCTATAACCAGGACAGATAAGGTTAGCACTTAGTTACAAGCTAGACCGACTGCGAAAAAAGGTTAACTGGTTGTAAGCTATAACCAGGACAGAAAAGTCAACTGGTAAATGTTCATAAAGATACATGAAATGCGGAATACAGACCTCTGTGAAAAAGCATTTGGTTAGCATAATCGGAAAATGGAAAAAACCTCGCGGTTGTAAATTTCAAACGCGAACTTTTCCGTGACTTTTTATTAAAGAATGTGACCCATAATTTTGCAATTTATATTATAAAAGTAATGGTAACAGTAAATGTCTGCATATGTAAATGTAAAAAAAAATTGCGGTATCGTTTTAAAAAATAGTAAATTTTACGGGAACAAATGACAAATAAATGCTAAGAAATGCCCACAAGAGTTACGGTTTCATGTGCAATGTTCAGTAAGGAAACTTCCGCTATACAGCGAGGCTAAGGAACATGTGTGCTAACGTTATTACTTATAAAGATGAAGCGAGATAACGTTGACTGTATAACTACTCCACGGTCTTCGTCATAGGAATGTGTTGATATATTTACACAGTTTTCCATTAAGAACTACTGAAATTTTTGAGTGACTAGAATTATAAAAAATAAAACGACCAATTTTTAGGAAAATCAGATAAAATACAAGTACCATAAAATAAAACGAAATTAAGAATTACGAATTTAAGCAGCTCANCCAAAAACCCTCCAAGCACGCCTTATAAGACCAATTTTCTGCGATGCACGTGAGGCAACCGAACGAATGTGGCGCTCAAACGTCAACTTTGGGTCAAAATTGACACCCAAGATTACCAAGTCGTCATCCACAGGAAGTGATACACCATCCAGCATGAGTGCAGGAAAAGGAGGTCCCACTGTACGCGACCTGGACACGAGCATGGCCTTAGTCTCGCCCGCATTTAGCCTCATCCCCCACCTAGAATAAAAATGTCCCATAGGTCTAAATACCTATGTCCAAGGTAACCGGTGTGGTTCCTCTGGGCAAGTGACTCCTCCGTCCCATACATGATGGGCGTTTTATCCAGGAAAAAACGAATATACACGATCTCACTCAATATTCCTATTTCACTCGTCGACGGGAACATTCGTTCAAAACTTGATGACCAACAATTTTATAAATCGTTAGAAACGTTTTCCCCGGAGAAGCGTCACAACTTTCACGGAAGAAATGAACGAGGCACAATCTGTAACAATTTTTGAGCAGTTGATTGCCAAGAGAGGACATCTGGAACACACTGTCAAGAAAGGACAACTGGAACACACTGTCAAGAAAGGACAACTGGAACACGCTGTCAAGAAAGGACAACTGGAACACACTGTCAAGAAAGGACTACTGGAACACACTGTCAAGAAAGGACAACTGGAACACACTGTCAAGAAAGGACAACTGGAACACGCTGTCAAGAAAGGACAACTGGAACACACTGTCAAGAAAGGACAACTGGAACACACTGTCAAGAAAGGACAACTGGAACATACTGTCAAGAAAGAAGAAAAGAAGAACTGGAACACAATATCAATAACCCACTGAAACGCTTCTGTACAATGAAGTATTGAGTGTTCTCATATTTAAATTCTCCTTACGGCGATAATAACTCGTCTTCGTCTTAACTCTAAGAAAGGAAAGTTGCAAAAACTTTCGGTCGGCGACTGGCGAGGCCGTCGAAGTTTTCAGAGAAAGAAAGGTCCGCTCTGGACGAAAATTGATAGCGGTATGTGGAAATTCGATTTTTACTGGCAAAAAAGTTTTATTATAACAAAACACTAAGCCAGCCAGACGAGAAAATTTTGGCTTTTTCTGCGAGTCGATTCAGAATAAAAACTGGTTAAATTGAGGTACGGAATAGTAAACTGAGCGTTTGTTCGATCTGACGCAGAAATTATGCTTCCAAGGCTTAACTGACTTGTCCGATACTTCAGACAGAAGCTTTATATCTTTGTCCGTTTGAATCGTGCTGCATATGTTAGAGGCCTGGTCATTACGTCAAGGCTGCTGTAAACTCCATTTTACGGAACTTTATTTGAGTTATGAAAAACTCAAACGTAATTCCTGAAACTCAATTCAGTAGGTAGGTCGAAACCAGCGCACCTGCACGAAGTTTGGAACAAGTGAAGCCGTGAAGGCTTAATTTTGGCCCCCCGATCCCACATGCCCTTAGAATTTGAGAGAAACTTGGAACTCACGCACGAGGGTGTTCCCACACAGAATCAACGTGCCTGGGAACAGTTATAGTTGAGCTCACAAGCATTAATTCAGTCGAGAAGGAAGGACGCGAGCTAGCACAATGTGTCATAATCTCCATGCCGGCCACTGGCCAACAGGTTCAGATCGCTAATGAAAGATAATGAACACTGACCACTGAATACGTGTGACCAATGTAAGAACCTGTTCTCTGTACCAGAGGGTACGGAAATGATCGACATTGCCTACCCAGTCGCGTGAAATACTTACAGTGAATGCAAGATTGGTATCCACACGGGACGCACGGGTTGGAAAGTACGTAGGTTGAACTAGCCGGTATACGGTTGAACGAGGAGAGAATGATACACGGGCAGCGAGGGCGGAAAAATTTGTAGGTTGAACAAAGAGGTATTTGGTTTAGCGAGATGAGAGTAATGTACAGGCGCCATCTTCATAGGCTCAACAGAATAACTTACATTTCACCAAAGCATGCATGTACTATCTGCAGCACAGTCAAGTACATTTGAACTGGAATGGTGGTCAGTTGAAACCTAAAAATTAACTGAATTTCTATATTATGCATGCAGTTAAGCTCAAGTTTCGACTTGTATCCCATCGCATCATTTTGCTCTGCGGACAGGAACCTTTCAGTCCACACGAGCAAATACTAGCAACAGAAGTGCGAAAAATTACTTAGAGCTACAGAAGGACTCCCCTAAGCTTGAGGTATAACTGTACCAGTGTAGCATTCCTCGTCATAATCAACATGCACGCGAGTATCAAATGTAAATAATTTTTTTTTCTGGCATAATGGCTCCCTTATAATAGTATGGTTCCTTTCTCTCAAGTTTTTCGGAAGAGGTCCAGGTGGCCTTACGCATGCAACCAGTCATGTGCGGAAATGATGCTGCATTCTGTGACCAGCGGGAGAGCTAGCGGAGGGTTACCACATTGCGCGGAACCGCTCACAGATCTTTCGTCTAGCTATAACCAGGACAGAAAAGGTTAGCACTTAGTTACAAGCTAGACCGACTGCGAAAAAAGGTTAACTGGTTGTAAGCTATAACCAGGACAGAAAAGTCAACTGGTAAATGGCCATAAAGATACATGAAATGCGGAACACAGACCTCTGTGAAGAGCATTTGGTTAGCATAATCGGAAAACGGAAAAAAAACTCGCGAGTGTAAATTTCAAACGTGAACTTTTCCATGCTTTTTTATTAAAGAATATGACCCATAATTTTTACAGTTTATATTGTAAAAGTAATGGGAACAGTAAATGTTTGCATAAGTAAATGTAAAAAAATCACTATCATTATAAAAAAAAGCAAATTTTACGGGAAAAAATGACAGAAATAAATGCTAAGAAATGCCCAGAAGAGTTACGGTTTCATGTGCAATGTTCAGTAAGGAAACTTCCGCTATACAGCGAGGCTAAGGAACAATGCTAACGTTATTACTTATAAAGATGAAGAGAGATAACGTTGACTGTATAACTACTCCACGGTCTTCGTCATAGGTATGTGTTGATATAATTACACAGTTTTCCATTAAGAACTACTGAAATTTTTGAGTGACTAGAATTATAAAAAATAAAACGACCAATTTTTAGGAAAATCAGATAAAATACAAGTACCATAAAATAAAACGAAATTAGGAATTACGAATTTAAGCAGCTCACTAAATAGAATTTGTAGGGCTGCCAGACCTGTCAAAAATCGTAAAACTCATTCTGGAGGGAGCGCAAGACACTTATTAATGTCACCAGAATCATGACGAGCGAAAACTGAAATTACTGGTATGTAGCATACCCTAATTAGAATAATTATTTATTATAATTGAGGATAATCTTATGAAGAATTTCTAAACGCTCTCACATAGATTAGTGAGTGCATGACATGTTGAAATCAGATTTGCAAAAATTTCTATGCTCGTAGACTTTGAAGTGGCAGCCGCCGAAAATATATTTAAATGCACAATCATTATTACATCCGCCAAGGGGTTATGTTTCTGTCGAACTTGTCTGCTTGTTTGGCTGTCTGTCGCCAAGATAACTTTGGAAAGTTATGGACGGATATTTACGAAATTTACAGGTATTGTTAAGCCCGGTGCCAACGTAACAACTTCCGTTACCGCTATAGCAGTCTAGAAGCAACTCGACTAATCCGACTGCGCAGTCGTGGCCGTGACATCAGCGTGACGTCAATAAACACCGTACACTAATTTTCAAAATAACTATCTTTGTGTAGTTAAACTGGTCATAATAAGAAGCGATAGTCGAAAGCTCATCATTGCTTCTTGTTAAGATATAACAATTGCAGTAGCGACAGACATAATCGACAATTTTTCATACAGTTAAATTTTGCGCAAGCTGATGCCGGGCCGCGGCTACGTAAGCAGATTAGTAGAGTTGAGTATAGGCTGCTAGAGGCAACGGAAGTTGTTAGTGGGCATTTGGTTAACGCATGTTAGGAGCAACAGATCATTAACTGTTGGTGAATATCCGTGCCACCGCTTGTTTGTCAGCCTCTTTTTTCTTGGCAGCTCGAGTAAAAAAATTATTGACCAATTTTTACGAAATTTGCAGAAGTTAATTATTTACTATGAACAAATGGCCCCATTTTTGTGCTGATCTGTGTGTCCGTTTGTTTGTCTCTATGCTGGTTTTATGTTTGTCAGTAGCATTACTCAAAAAGTTATGAGCGAATTTTTATTAAATTAGAAAATATTTTTAGAAATGTTAAAAGGCACAAATGACCAAATTTTGGTGATGATTGGTTAGTTCGTATGTTTGTCTAACACTTGTCAAAATAGTTGGTAAAGTAGAACTCAAAATGTTACCTACGGATCTTCATGAAAATTGCAGAAACTGCGATTACTGTCAAAGGCACAAATGACTAAATTTTGGTGGTGGTGAAAAGTAAAGCAGAGTTTCAGGACAATTGCAATTTTTATACAACATTGCCGTGCAGGGCGGAGATATGTACTCTCAGAGTGTTCTAGTTGCATACATAATAATTTCTCAGATATGTAATTTTTGAGTTTTCAATTAGCATTGTTTTAAGCTTGGCAAATGATAACAGCAATAGTAAGAGTACAATAAAAAAAATTGTACTAATGCAAATCACGACTATAATAAAACTGCCTATATATCCGTCAACAAACTTACCGTTGTAAGCAGAAGAATCCATAGTATGCGGCTGTCAATTGAGCTTAGCTGCTATTGTATCCACCACTTGACCGAAAAAAATTGAACGAACGTAAATATTCCCTATAGATTCTTCACACTTGAGTTTGAACTGTAGGCAAAAATCGTACGGTGGTGTATAACAGCAGTAATAGCGTGTAGAGTGCTGGGCAGTTTTCGATTACTTCATTTATGAAGTGGAGATAATCTGCAAAATATTTTCAAGTTCTTATAGTTTTTTTGTGGCCACATATTTCTCTCTCTGGAATTTTGTAATAATAAATTTGAGAGCAAAAGGATCAGTAGTTGCGAATTAATGGAGTGGTATTAACTAATTTGTGCTGCAAGATATTTATGCAAAATTCTACTCACGTATTTTTCAAAATTAAACTCTTAAGTTATTCGTGATTATAGCCACTACCATTACATTTAGAATGACTTACACCCAATTCATTAACAAAATAAAAGTATCAGTACTAAGAGTATGCCTTCTTGACCGCTAACTTTTGTTTAAAATTATGCTTTAACTAATTCACAGAACAATAAAATATGTAGCAAATTCCTAAGTTCAGTTATGTTTACAATGACAAACTTAGGTTACAGAAAGTCTTTTCAAGTTATTCAAGACTATTATAAAATCCTGAATCCCAAGGTCAGTTGCATGTATAATAATTAATTTTAGTTCAACAAATTCACGGAACGACAATATCATAAATTTTAAATTAGTTAAGTTTTCTTCATCAACGACTTGAGTGCATCAAGTATATCACGAGCAAAAGTGTCCACACAGAGGCGATGTCCACACTAATATCAACCATCAGTTCGTATTCAAATTTCGTACAAGTCCACAACAACAATAAGAACAAGAACAACCCGCACTTCGGGTTGTCCTCCCTTGGAAGAGGCTTGCGATAGAATGCGTGGGTGCATTGCTGTGTCAGTGAGGAGGAGGTGTATGGTTAGAAGAGGTGTAGGCGGGGGTAGGGCAAAAGATACGCGCTTTCAGGGGTACCGGTAGGGGGTGTGGTCCGTCCCAAGCGGGTGGGTGGGTGGGTAGGAGGGCAAGTTAGCTACACACTCGTGTCGTGCATACGTTATGTAAATTTGAACCGGAAGCATCACTTCGTTCCCTACACAGTTACAGCTGTTGAATGACAGCTATCGTCCCTAAGATAGTTATATCGTTTCTCCCCACAATAGCTCTCTGATAACCGAAGAGAAGAAAAAGTAGAGACACGCAGGACGACCAGCAAAGCGAGGAAGCCATGCAATGGGATCAGTAAATAAAGAAGAGAACATGCAACAAAAAAGGGTCATAAGAAGAAAGACGAAAAGCAAACTAAATAACGCATGCATGACAGGCAAACTTTCCGAACACTCGCAACAAATAATAGGGCGACCTGCTGAGGGCCTGGACGGTATCTACGACTCATAAGGAACATACGATCTCGCCCCAGAATGCCCATCCTAAAGCCAGAGAAAAAACACAATAAATAAATATTCTTTAAAGCTCTCAGGTACCTACTGCACTGCTGACAGCAAGAAAAACAGCAGTGAATACCTATGCAACAAGTGAAAATTTCACAACTATCTAGGCTACGCGAAATATGAGCAGTTTACCTTCAAAGCTAAGTAATATTCATTAAAAATTTGAATACTCTTAAGTCTTTCAGTTTATCGGTGATTCGTGTTATTGATCTGAAGTTCTAAGCGATCTAAAACTTCTAATAGCTGGTTCCCACGATGGTCAAATGAACGACTTCTCTGAGCTAAGAGTCCGAAAGCTTCGTACGTTGAGCCCACACGCACACAACGTGCGTGTCTCCAGGAAAAGGCGTGAAAATGTCAGTTTGCTCAGCAGGTGTCACTGGGCCTGCTAAGTATGAACATCTTACCAAGTTGATTTATAATTTGTCTGTCAGTGAGATTAAGCCTCTGTCTCAACAATAATGGTGGTATAACAAGAGGAAGAATCCAGGAACATATAGTTATACGGCAGATATGTGGAACACATGCACTAAGGTGTTTCATGGGAACAGCAAGATGGAAAAGAATAAGAAAACAATAAAACATCATCCGTAGGACCAACCATGGAAGCGGAAGGGAGTACAGTGGGCCAGGAAGAAAGACGTTCCGAAGACCTAGCTGAGGCTAAAGTAACTTAAAAGAACCCCATGGGGCTGCTGCTGGTCTCCAAAGCATATGATGGGTGAACCTAACCCAACCCTTTTCTATTGTTTAAACAGACACCAACGCATATAAGAAGGCTGTGAAGTGTGCACTTAGTTCAGAAGACTAACGTCTGGACCGGCGTTCAGATGCAACTTAACTGCTAGTAAGCTGGATATCACCTGCGAACGAAACGAAGTGAGAGAAGTGATAATGTTTTCGTTGAAGATTTAAGTATACATATATATTGTCTGTAAACTCAAAAACAGGAGAAAGAGTTGAGTAATATTCATAATTTCTGTTGGAGTCTGGTGGGTTGAGCCAGATGTGACTCATGCCAAAAAACTAGGATTAGCTGGCCATAAAAAATGACGGTATTGAATTTGCCTCCAACGCGGATGATGGTCTAACGCCACGAGGCGTGTTAACTTAATTATTTCTTTTGCACGGACACGCAAGTTATACCATTTCTTCGATGAGGGCCGTGCCACCTGTTCCTGAAGATAAGCAGTTTCGTCGTTCTATCGCCAGCAACTATCTAATCTAATCCTACTAAACTGATGACACTGATAGGCACAATCACATCTGTACATGAAACATGGCCCTCTGGGATTAGAATTCAGTGGCTACACTATGATATATGGCTTCGGGAGGCTGTGCAGCTCGCACGTCATTTGTGCTACCGTATCTATGATGCCGACTTGACATCTGTGTCGGAGAACGACGTGGAGTAACGCATCCTCGCAACCGGCTATGCGTGCAAATGCCTAGTGTGGCCTTGGAATTGAAAGCTCGCTGCCGAAATTCACGTAGGGATGAAGTAGGAATGAATGCTACCATTTCATGAAGGTTGATTTCCCAAAAACGCAACAGTAAGTGATGAACACGAAGGAGTTTGTGACGAACACGAAGGAGTTTGTGACGAACACGAAGGAGTTTGTGACGAACACGAAGGAGTTTGTGACGAACACGAAGGAGTTTGTGCAAGAGAACGCTTTGCCGGCTGATTCTCAAGCATAACGATAGGCCTGTATTTTGACTATTACGCCACTACAGGGACTGACGAAGCTCACAACTTCACACTAGCATAGTTATTTATTGCCCTAGCTAGTCTCGGCGTTCTGCTTACAATTGGCAAACTGCCTTAATCGAGAATTTATAGGTTTGGGACGCCAAATCTTCGTTCATTTAAAATCAAACAGCTGCGGGCAATAAAGCATTTAACTCGAGCGGCTATATCAGATGTGTAGTAGCCGAAATACTACAAAGAAAGACAATGTCGCGCTCTAAGGTACCCATTAAATATCGTAGGAGTGGACCAAGAACGCCTGGGAAGCGGAACTGAAATAGATCAACGCCAGATTGACAAATAAAATTAAACTTTTGCGCGGTTGCGACCATGAAACATGGAAATTGTACGATGGTTATTTCCTCACAAAGACGGTAAAAGAGTTGAGATAGTAACAATATTTCTATGCGCTTAAATTAGCCTGGTCATAAAACCTAATAAACTGATTTACAGCGAATTGCCAAATTAGGTAGGCGAGCCCTAATTCTTCGGACTGACTACAGTAGACCTCGGATAGTAGCGATCTCAGAGCCTTCTTCTATAGCGAATTATTCACATAGTCTTCGCAACTGGACATAGACAGACTACAGCCAACCGAACTAAATTGAAGTGCATTACAACTACTCCTTCAGTGCAGTGTTCATCACAAGCAATAATAAGGCAGACTTTGTTCACTTTTGTCAAGCATTAAGTAGAAGTTCATTGGACGCCTACGTGTGGCCTATGCTGACAGATCTCGCCGACTGATTAGTGTACAGAGGTTAACTAGTGTAAATATATCTACTTTATAGTACGTTGATTGTATCAAAGTCAGGACGATAAAATGCGCTTGTAGTCTCCAGATTAGGATAGAAAATCTGATAAAACCTTAGTGAAGGTGATCCGCAATGGTCCTGGCGACAAACTATCTAACATGTACAGCCGATGGCAGCGCTTAGTTTACTACTACCAAACAGGGGCCAAACAATGGGCTGCAATGCCGTGTAATGTGTACTGATGGTATTGCCACATCTATGTATCTAATATAACTCTAGTAATATAAGCTATGCCTCGTTCATCAAGTCTCAATGCGTATCTATATAATAAAGCATATTGCTTATATATCATATAAATATCAAAGAGCTGCTCTCGGAAAACGTCAACTTCCGCCAAGAACAGCAATACTCAGACGGAAAGACAATGAGACTAACGAATCATCGCCAAGATTAAAAAATAAAACTGTTGCTCATAGCATTCAGAACAATACCTGTAAATCACCTAAGGATCTGTTCTTAACTTTTTGAATAACGTTGCTACCGGACAACAGACAGTAAGACAAAGAGACAAATATCAGTAAAATTTAATCATCTCCTCCTCTTATCATTCAGAAGAGTTTCGACCAGTTTCCTAAAAAAATTAGTCCGTAACTTTTAAGTTCTGCTGCGAACAGCGAACACAGTAACCGACAAACCCAGTCAAAGAACACTACCGGTAACATAGCATGGTTAAACTTAAATTAGCCAATCCAATGGACCCATCTATGCCCATTGACTGCTGCGTTTGAAGTTCGAAAGTCTTAGAGATCAACTCTTAAGCGAGAACGGTATACCCCATACACATGGAGAAGGGTGACACGGGTTACACAAACAATAAGTGGATATCTTAAGCTTCTGGAACGAGATAACGCGGCCATAACCAAAGGGAATACAATCTTATCTACCTGGTTACTGAAGCCTCGCTTTGAGAAACAAAAAATCTGCCAGCCAAAATTAACACGTTCCTTTGTACTCCGCCGCTTATTGCCTGCGAAGCTCTTTTGTAGCAGGCACGAATAGATGGTTTTTGTGGCCACAATCAATTCCTACTTCTCAACGACACCCATTTTTTGTAATAGATAGGCATAAAAAAGATGCATGAAAAGTACCAGTCAGGAACTCGGTACCCCATAAGTATACTTTTATACTTGATTACCAATGTTTTGAACAATATTCCAAAGGGAACCCCACGATTTTCAAAGTGTTCTTGAGAAGGTTGGTATTTTAACCAGGTTGTGAAACTTTGCTAAAAAAGTTCTTCGCTGTGCTATATTTCTACAGGTAAAAAAAAACATTGTTGGAGGTAGCACAGCGTGGCTAACCTCTTCTCGCAATAATAACTTATAGCTAGCCTTTCTTGCAAGCTCAGCACAATTTGAAATGTACGCAAGCCACGCTATGCAAGAAAGGGTTAACTAACTTAACGGGCTCTGTTGCTACGTCGCTACAAAGGCTTCCCTCCCCCCCCCCAGTTAGAGCACAATGGACCACGAGACTCTCGTAGCAAAGTAACACAGCCTGGTTACAATGGTAGTAACGGACGAACTGAACAGCGCTCAGGCGTGCAGCCATAAGTCAGGCGCAAACAGCACGAATAGAACAAAGAACATCAGCGGGACTTGGAGATACTGTGGTGCGAAAGCAAAGCTTGCTCGGTAAAAAAAAAAACACGCAGGACTAGGTTACTTAATGTGCCTTCTTCCTGAGGGTGTAACTCGCCATAAAATACGGTGTATGAAATCAACCCATCATCCTATCTGTATCAGGCAGGCGGCATAGAACACAAGGACGAAAATCTCTCGTAGTAACTTAGAACATCCTGCCATGAACAAGGTTACCGAATAGTGACCATTTTTAAAGTGGCATTATTGGTGTTATTCTTAGGAGAAATTATTAAAGTAGGCGCTATATGTATACTGGGTAAACTGTCCTAACCTATGTGACCTATATATATGGACGATGACAATATAGCTAGTCCCTGAAGGGAGTTCACTAAAGCTGCAGACGTATATTCCTCTGTGGTTTCAGGACATCTAATTGCAGCACGAACCAGTGCATGTGTATTTCCTATAGTCTGACCATTTTATGAAGGCGGTTCGGTCGTGGTCAAATTCCGCTACAGCGGGGCCAATCCTATGAATATTTCTTAGATTTCCCTATATGCAGTTAGTGGGCGTGTCCAAGATATGGGCCGAACAAAATCTCAGATATACTCACAAAATTGGCAACACTATACAGGAATTTGACCGCGACCGAACCGCCTTCATAAAATGGTCAGACTATAGTCAAGTTCACTTCACATTTACTTTCTAAAGTTTCTAGATGCACGAGCCATTTTCTTAACATCTATAGCCACGGCGCTTCAACAGATGTTGCAGTCCCGTGAGGAGAGCACGCTCAACGTACTCTTCGGAAGCTGAAAGCATCGTGTCTGCCCCATGAAAAGTCATCGCTTCGTCTGTGTTTTGTGGATCAGCTACTGAATTTATACGCCGTGAACGTACAAATATTTAAATTTATAAATATATAAACAAACACACAACTGTGTATATTACATGATTTGTTTCTATTTTTTCAAATAATTTATGCATAATTTATAGTTTATACTTTTTGTCGATTTGATATTTTACCTGCAAATGGACGTATGTTTCATTTTTACATATAACAATACCATCTTCATGTAAAAATTAACGTAGACGGCTGGGTCCGGAAAAGGCACTATATTATGCAATAGAACAAAAAGGAATATACGCTTCTCATCTTGTTAAGAGGTTAACTGGAAAGCTGTTGAATTTCTGAAAATCATTTTGCTTCTATTTAGAAGGGTCGTTTCTTTCGTTAGGGATGTCAAAGACTCCATTTATTTTTCTCTTCTCCAGTGTACTCTCGTGGGGCATCCCAGCGGTCCTATAGATATGAGCTTCCCAGCACAGTCATAAACCATTCATTAAGGATAGGGTCACGTTGGCGCTTCGTCTATCTATAGATCTACATAATGCGCTGTGATGCATTGCACGTAAGCAGGCTAATTCATGAAAGCAACCGCTATCGAACCAAACTGGTTAGGTACTCACGACTTGCGCCATCTGAAAATGACTAATGAGGGCCACGTAGAGATGTTGAATGACAATGAATTTATATAATAAGCCTCGTTTACCAGTTGCCACGGTTTGTTCTTCGCCAGGAAATCGAATTGGAACTACTTACGTGTGACGCAGAAGAACCTGATTGAAAGTGAAAGCTTGTAATACGACAATGACAACACTTAATGTAGAGAACACTTGATGAAAATACGATTAGTTATAGTTATATCAACAAATTCAATTGGACACCTTATACAGCTTTAAACTTATCGATAAATCAGAGTACCAGGTTTTGCTTTGATATACCATACAAAACTTGTGAAAACATCCTATCATGAGGTACTTGTTGTCATTTGTTTCCAGCTAAACAAGTTTGCAGTCTACCTGTTTTTGCCTGCGTTACTGAGTGGAGTCGAGAGAGGTGTGGTTTCCGGTCCAGGTTGCGCACGGCTGACCTCCATCTATTTGTTCGAGTAGTAAGGAATAGGCTATGCTAGGTCAGCTCAGGACAGAGTCCGCTTCAGTTAGAAATAGGTGCGTATACTAACTTACTAGCACACATATATATACTTGTACCTCAGAAAGGCTACATAGTACTTCACTGGCGCCTACCCTGTAAACTCGTGCGCTGGAGGCCTCCAGGGCAGACAACAGCAGTAATTGCCAGAGAAAAACAAGGACTACATGGAATGTACTATCGGTATGAATCCGTGTGGGAGGCACGAAACAAAGTGGGCACGATTAAAACGCGTTCTGAAACCCTAGTTCAAGGTAACGGTACCTGCAGAGCCTCTGGGAGGTTTGCTTCTCATTACGATAAGGTACGTAGGCAGCGTAATTCTTAACTCTTACAAGTATTCATTTTTCTCATTCACCCACCCCATGACCTTGTCAGGGGGTCGAATGCCGTTAAGGGTTAACTGTCAAGACCCTTAAAACGTCTGGAAAAAGACGAGGGTTCGTAAATTCCATATTTTTAATAAAATAAAGTAAAACTCCGAGCAATCATGGCACGCTATAGCAGCACTACAATGGCATACAAGCAACGATATAATATAGATTAATAGGTCAAGTTGTACAAATCACAGTATTTCATGATATTTGCACTCTTTCGTAAACTAAAGCGTAGCAACGGGCATCAAATTTGCAGTGTCAGAGTAGAAGAAAAAGTCTCAGTTGTCTTTACATCATCGATTGTTGTCTGTGACGTGGCCGCGGTTGTAAAACCAGGAATATAATAAATAATTCATTGTTCTCAGTGCTATGGAGTGGACAGGAAATGGAAAAAGGCCTGCCTGCTGTAAATAGCTGAAGAATGAGAGTAAACTATAGGCTGTCTCCTGCACTGGGCTCGTCGACCGCAATATTCCAGGTACGAGCAATTCATGGCAATAGCGGCATTTCCTTCACGAAAAGCAAGCCCTAAATACGATAATAAAGTCTTTCAGTTTCAAAGGAGTGCTATAGGGCAGTTACTTCACGATACAAGCAAGCAATAAATGCTAATTACCCTACCAAGGCTAAACGGCATGACATATGGGCATACTGACAGCAACAATAGATTGCCTAAGGAAGAGAGAAACTTGCAGTAAATGGAAACGAAGCATTTCCCTGCTTATATGAGGGGCACCCTTGCAAAAAAAGTGCATTGCCGAACCTGTAACAGCTTTTAGATGTTCAGATGTTCATTGACCTATGCAGTCTATACGTATATGAGGAGATAATAAAGTTACTCGTTCTAGTTATTGCTATTTGAACTTCGTCTGGGACGGAACTAAGGAAGTTGAACCTGATTAAAGTTCCCCACGAATTTGGAGTTCCATGAGGAGAGGTAATTAATATCTGTTGTCAATTATATTATGAAGTTTGAGACTCCGTTTCCACAACAAAGGCGATCTCACGGAGGAAAAAAGAGGGACGATATAATTATAGCATGACGATCGACACGTGAAACCCATGCACGAGGGTGTTTCCACACAGGATCAACGCGCATGAGAACAGATAGGCGGGAAAGAAGAGGAAGAACTGATTAGAAATATCAAAAGAAGTATGACATCGAAGGGAAGCAAAGTGGGCAGACAAGACAGACGTCCAGAAGGTCTAGCTAAGGTAAACAGAGTAATAGTTGTTATGCACCAAATAAACTCTCCCTTGTCTATACAGTTCCGAAAACTCGGTATCATAGTTACATCTTCCTATGTTAACTTCGAACTTCCCACCTGATGAGCTGAGGCTACAGCGAAACGCGTCGTGGGTAACAAAATTTCAACTGCTTCTCATTGATTTCTTTGATATATCTATGCCACTTAAAGAAAAAAATATATATATACAAAGAAGTGCATAACTAACGGGACAACCATAGGTATTTATCTATGGTGATCTGATAATGTTGAGCAATTACCTAAAAATTCGCCATCGAGTATAGGCTATGCTACAACATGCCATTAGCCACTGCAGTATACGTTCATTATACTGGGTGTCAAACATCGATCATCAGTACTATATAATAATTCACGTCGTGTTTTTATTTATTTATTTACAATTATTTTTAAATCTTTCCAGTCACGCTCTATGCGAATGAGATAGGAGAAAATTCAGGTGCCGAAGACGGTACCGTATCTTGGATACGGGGGTCGCACTTGGGCGTTCCAGCTGAGGAACCTGAGCCTGCCTGCATGATCATATCTGGACATGTTCATTGTTCTGAGTTGCTACGGGAGATATCACTTACCTACGCCTCATATTATATACTAGTGGCCCGTGCCGTCATTATAAATGACGGCAAAAAATTAACACTTCACCAAAACCCCCGCCGTCTTTTGGGCTTCCTCATTTTTCCCCTATCTAATACTGAAGAAAAAGATTCTAAGGTACCCAACTTTTTTTTTCGCCTTCTGAAATCTGAATTTTCTCCTATCTTATTAGTTCTATTTTCCCCTATCTAATACTGAAGAAAAAGATTGCAAGGTACCAAACTTTTTTTTTCGCCGAAGAAAAAGATTGCAAGGTAACCCACTTTTTTTTACATTTTGAAATCTAAATTTTCTCCTATCTTATTCCCATAGAGCGTGACAGGAAAGATATAAATATATAAATAAATAAATAAAAACACGACGTGAATTATTATATAGTATACTAATACTGATATCCAATTTTTTAGGCAGAATGCTGAATTTTCTTAAAGAAACCTTCTGAACAGTAATAAGCACAGGAGACAGCGAGGATTTTCCTGAGGTGCTAATTTTCTACCGTCAATTATAATGACGGCCCGGGCCACTAGTATAGTAATACGCTAGTACCTACCTACGTACCTACCTTTTGAGTCACGCTCTTCAATAATAGATAGAACTAATTTAGAGATTTGGCTTCAAATATGAATCATTTCCCCCGTATCATATCTACCAAGGAGCTTCAATAGAGAAGGAGGGAGCGTTGTGGCCCAGTTACAGACTTACCAGCGAGTCAACAAGATCTCTTATAGCTGTGAGACGCTGATTGGTGGAAAAGACGGGGGAGCACTGAGTTTCACGAGGGAGCAGCAGACNACCGAGTTACTGATATGCGATTGGTGCTTACGCGACTGGCTGCAGCCATAAGAGACTTTTACTGATATGCGATTGGTGCATACGACAACTGGCTGACAGCCATAAGAGACTCATGAGCTTCAACGAGCTAGGCTACTGGCTCCCTCCTTCTCTATACAAGCTCCTTGATATCTACCTACGGGTTTTCATTTTTTCACAACATTCTATTCGCTTTGCAGGCAGCGGATGGCATTTCTAATACGGCCAGTTGCGTAGCTATGATACGGTACGGGTAAACAGAAAGGGTAGTGTGCTGTTTTGCTCTGAAGTCTTTTTTGACGAGATTGCACTGCCGCCAAAGCATCCGCGTCTACAGTCTACAGTGTGATGCCTGAGTAAATACAATGACATTTTGAGCACAGACGATGACGTTGTTGCGAGTGGAGAAATTGACCGAATGTGTTTTGTTTTAGCTACTATGTAGCTATATATCACAATCAGCAAAGCAGAAAATTATAGGCTACTGATCAATATCCACGGGTTCCGAAATAATGAGAAAAGAAATCGGAACACCGATAAAAATTGGAATGTATGACTTTAAGGAGCGCAAATTATCTGTAAAGAGCGGGAAACAGAGCTTAAAAAAGGCGTACAAATACATACCGTAAGAAAATATTGCAAGATGTAAGTAACGTCGTATTTCTATGTCTTTATCAAAACACAAGTGCGAATTCCTTGGTGACTGAACAATAGCGTGATTCAGGGATGAAATCGAAATACTAGGAAAAGTTAGACGAGACGTAATTTAGACGGACAGCATGAGGATAGCCTGGGTTAAGCAGGAGACGTTAGTTCAGACGGGGTGGTTTAGATATGGGTGCTACCTCTGGTTAAATAAGGTGAGTGAAAATATGCACTACCCGTGGAATTTCCACTGGTGTAGCTTCAGTTAGTTTATGAAAAATGCTACATATATTTAGAAATTTATATAGATCTACCGAACTACAAACGAGATTTATCGAGCTATATCTCGATAGAAATTAAATTCATGCATATTTAGCTATAACTGGAAAGTTTCGCTATCCACTTTCAGACGTATGAAAACACGACATTCTTAGTTCAATACGTTTTAGACAACGCGCCGAGTGATAGCTCTCGCTGTCCCACTTTGCGGTCGTATCTAAAGTTTGATTAAACACCCTTCTGTTTCTTTAAATTATTGAAGATATCCCACAAAGAAGAAGAAAAAGGATGTGGTCGTTATGATGTAAAGCCATGCACCAATGGGAAAAGATCGCTAACTGGAGAGAGCTACGGCTTAGTCATATTTTGCCTGAAGAGTTGAATTACCAAAGGATCTTTAGCGCCATCGTACGATAGGGTAATGTCTCAATTACCGAATGCCTTTCTATTACCGAACGCAATAAAATTCCTACCTATATTCGGTAATAGATGGGCATTCGGTAATTGAGACATTACCCTAAGTAGAGGATGATACTGAAAGTGATTGTATTGAGGTGCATTGCGCATAATTGTGTCTAAATGTAGTAATTTTTGATTATCTAACACATAACTTTAATTTGACGCTCTACGTTCAGAGAGGTGCTGGTATTCTGATCAGTGAGTAAGATGCATTATACATAGGTACACTACTTCAAGCTTCATCGTAGCATTGAGCTTCAATGAGATGGGAAATCACGATTTATGATATGCAAAACAAAGCGGAGATCCCACACATGGAGGAACACCGAGCATGAGACCAGCAAGACAGGAAACAAGAAGAACAGAACCAAATCTGTTACTTTCTACATATATATGCAGAAGACATCAGTTGCTGGTCAACAGAACGATGAAGTCCATTCGCAGACAAAATTTAGAGACTGGGTTCGTTCCGAGAAGCAAGAACGGACAAAGAAGCAAATGAAGCACAGAACATGTTGTTGTTACATCCGATTCAAGAAGCTTTCGGGATCAAGCCCATGTAGCCTTTACTCATCAATTTTATCCCTTTATAGCACTGATCATTCACAAGAACTCCCTGGTAATTTTATTAAATTCTGTACACATCTGCCAAACACTCCTGGAACAGAAGAAGGGACACACCCCGAAAAAGCCCCAAAACAAGGGAGCCCCGCCCTTCAAGAACCCACAACCAACTTCGAACAGTAATATCAAGAGGGATCTCACCACTATAGCTAGGGTAGAGGCAGCGAACTCCGGCCCTCGGGTAATGTATGGCCCTTTCTGCACAATATCGTAAATATTAAAAAAATAACAAGCCGCACAGCTGCTACTTGAAGTTATAAATACTCTATT
>LQNS02004412.1:12933821-12970101 GCA_001587735.2 Parhyale hawaiensis | reverse complement strand
CTCAAAAACTAAGCATTTGCGACGGAAACGTTATTCTTGTAAATTGTCTTAAATTGACCCAATTAACATACTGGAAGCAACAAAAACCCAAAAAAACATTTGTAAGTGAAAGTAAAATTTTACCGAGGGATGGGAGGCCCATGGCCAGTACCCCAATTCGTACTTAATGTCAGTAAGAAATCTGCCCTTACCCGGAGCACAGAACATCAACCAAAGGGACTGTTTCCAGTTTCAATAAAAGTTGGATACCTGCTGTAGCCATGGAAGTGACGTTAGCAGTCAAGCGTGCATATACGTACCGTGAGGTCGCAACGTGTGAAGAGGCTGCAATCGATAGGTCATTATTATTGCGCAAAGTCGTCGGAAGAATCAATCTCCCTTGAATCCGTGTTCTTTTAGTTAACGAATAGCCAAGACCTAACCGTAATTTACCAAAAACTGAAAAAAAGTAAACGTGAAACTCATTCCATTTAGGAATTCGATAAACATTTTTAATACGATATAGGCACTATTTATACCTATCAGAAATGCAGATAATGTATAGTCTTTATAAAACTGAAGCGAATAGATTTATTATTATATATACCAACAAACGATAACCTGAGGTCCCACTCTCAAACACTCCGATTCATCGATCTGACGTCATACACCGACTAGCGGTCACGACCAGGTTTAATTTTAATCCAGTTTACGTCTCCCGTTACACTCTCTGCTTCCTAATTGTAGCAGTTTTTGTCTGACGCATCGTAACCGTACGTAACTTAGCTCATCTTGGGGAACGATATCATTGAAATTCCCAACGATAAATCCATAAGTAGGACTGGTTCTGCTAACTGTACTACAGCTTATAGGCAAACATTTTACAGACAAATGACATGCAGTTATGAGTGCCATGCAGTGCTAGTTTTTTACAGCAGTATCTCCAAAACTAAGCATTTTCGACCGTTGTGGCCTACGAACTCGTGCTCTGCACATCAAGAGCTATTAGAATAATAGTGCTCAAGCCAACACAATTAACGTTTGCGGCGTGTTGCAGTCAAACTTTCGGTGTCGCCCATGCGACATCAGCCTCCAATGCGGCATGGGTTGGGTAACACCAGGGGCGTGTTGCAATCAAGGGCGTGTTTCAATCAGGCGTTCGGTGTCACCTGTGCTACACCGGCCTCCAAAGCGACACAATTTGGGTAACACCATGTGACACTGACGACAACCGTTCTAAATGTTAGGGCTATGAGCTGGGTAACACTGCATTTGCTTACACACATCGACTATGATACTCGATAAATGGTGTTACAAAATGTATGACTGCCATATATTGCTTGAATTCTAGCATTTGAAGCACTTCTGCGAGATTTTTAAGCCTTTTATCCTAATAGACACGCCAGAAATGATTATGCACGAGCTTTCCGCAAATTCTGCAACCCATTTTAGGGGCGCTGAGATCGCATGTTACCTGCTACACGGTTAACACTGCGAGGGTAACACCGGCCTCTGATTACAACAAGCCCCTGGCAGGGTGGCCATACCTCAATAGCGTTCTTTTTCTTAAGGCTGTGACACACGCTCGCCAAAAGCTGAGGAAACTCTCGCAAGCGCGCAAATTTTTTTTTGCGCAAAAAAAAAACACCTCCCTATTCACACGTGAGAATGGTCCGTTGGTCAAAAAACTTAGAGCTCCGTTCATCTAAACGACGTTGTCATGGCGAAGGACTAAACACCATGACAAACATACATCTAACAAGCAGAATAATATAATAGATTCTGCCCAATGTCATCAAAAGTAATACTAAAGCTAATTACATGATAAAATATTTAAAAAATAATCAACCGTTGCCGCTTCGAAAGTGAACTGAACGCCCTACCCGCCGATAGATGTCTCTAGTGGCGGTTTGTTGACATAATATCGCGCGTTTGTTCAGTGCATCGAGCGCAAAAGTGCTGCATGCTTCATCACGGAATTTTGCGCAAAAGCGAGAGTGTGCAGGTTTTTAGACGTCGATTTCGCGCGCAAAACTCGGATACTCGTTCTTTTGGATAGCGTGTGACATCGGCATTATGGCGATGACACACGCTAGTCAAAAGAACGAGTATCGTCATCATTTCGTCTGAACGTTATGTTGAACTCTCGTAAATACAGCTTTGAGATCGCCAAGAAATGGTGTAAAAATGTTTACCGTCAGTTCAGTTTGCTCCGCAAGTGCCGTTAACTTTCAGATATCTCATTCATTTGGAGGGATTTATAAATCCAAATTCTTAGCAAGTGTGTGCTATTGGAATGGACACATCAACGCATTCGAATGAAAATATGACGATATGCGTTCTTCTCACTAGCGTGTGTCATCACCAATACAAATGTCGCAAGAAAGAGCACACAACACTTTTTTTTAATGTTTATTCAAGACCACTAGAGGACCTTGTAAATTGCATAATATGGGGAAAAACAAGCAGAAGCTAGCGTCTCATTAAATGATTTAAAAAGCTACTACACAATTAAAAGCGTTGGTGCCTCAGTTATTTCCATGATTGACAGTATTTGTTTTGGCTGTTTAAAAGGACCAGAAGTAGCTAAATATTGTAAGGATTTCAGTTTCACTTTTTTCTTAGGCTACTGCCAACGAACGTTTTGTACAGAAAGGACTGAAATATGCTTCTGAAACATTGCCCTATACCTAGAGCAAAAAACATCCGCTTTATATGGAAGTCACACGTTTTTCATATCATATCAATACCAGTTTAGAGTTTGGAAAACTTGTATTTTAGGGAGCTTAGGTTAAAACAAGAAAATAATAAGGGTAGATAAATTTCTTGAAAATCAAAGTCTCGCAGAAAATCACAGCCCGCATGAGTGACTCTGAGCCGAAGACCTGGACACATCCTTGACTAAGGCTCGAACAGAAACTGTGGGCACAAGCGGTACTCTCGTTTAGACGTCCTTGCTTTTATTCGCTCAGGCGGGTTGTAAAACACAAAGAAAAAAACTTATCTTGTATATCTTCAACGGATATTGTGTTTATCATTTGAAGTAAACAGTACAGCAGCATCTGCGGTGTTATCCTTTCAGCTTCCAGCCAGATAATCAGATAACCTCTTTTCCTCAAACACAACCCGTTGTCTTTAGCTCGTGGTTTTTAAAGCGTGTGACTCCATACACCACCGGAGGTGACAAAAACAGACCAAAACCCTTTAGGTAGCAATAGCATTACAAGGTGTGCCATATAGACCCCCTAACATAGAAAAAACCGTGTGTCCTTGTGGCAGGTGGTAGCCGCAAAAAACGTTAACTGGGCAAGGGGTAAAAAAGGAAGAGTTGGTGTCACTGGAAGGATGAATGAGGAGCTAGGAAGGGGTGTGTCAAGCCCGCGCTTGTGTTAATAAAAAACGTGGCGTTTATATTAGAAGGAATTTAATATTCCAACTGTGATAGTAGGTATTTCTCGCTTGAAAATGTCAAAATGAGTGTTAATGTGACTGTTAATATTTCTCAGCAGTTGAAAGCTTAAATGATATCGATAAATGAAGAGTGTTGTCACTTAAGGACCAGTGCACTCAGGTGGCAGCAATATATAGGGAACGATAAAGTATACACTATTCATTACACGGAAGCGAACTTGAAGAAGCGATCGATACGTTTTTCTTCATAATTTCGTTAGGCAAAGTCTACACTCAAGATATCCATTAAAACTGGGGTAAAGTAAAGTGTGGTTCATAATAAAAGAACCTTGATACTGAACGTTGATGTCTTAGAAACTCATCTGCACAGTTCCATTTCAGGAATAAGTGATACACTGAAATTACGGAAGCAGTAATTAATAACTGTGTATAATATTCGTAATAACGGTATCAGTGCACCTTAATATTACAAAGAACCTGTGAATTACCTTGTCTTTATAACAGTCTCAGCATGCTTTCAGTTTTTAAAACAACCATGTAAAGTAAAATTAGCCGTACATATGTGTAATCACTGAAAGGTAATGAAAAAGATTGAACCTAATGAAAATAGCAAAAAAGCACTATAAGACTAAAACTCACAGAAAGAGTTGATAATACAGAGGCAGTTTGGATAACCACATATGAGCCAACAATAAAATTATTCCTAACGAAAAGGAAAAGAAAGGATAAAAACAAGATAACAAAAAAGGTTCCGAGGAAGAGTTGATGATGTAGAGAAGCTTGGGTAACCGAGCAGCCACTAACGAGCGAACCAAAAGGGTGGTCACTCCGTCAAAGGGTTCACAAAAAACCCTATAAAAAGAGGTGGGCTGGGTAATAGTCGCGTGCCCGGAACCCTTTGAGTGACGAGCTGTGGGTAACGTGAGACCGCTACCTGTTGCTGAAAGTAAGAGTTAAGGGATTCTTTGGCAGGCAGCAATAGAGTCTTGGTGATGTGGTGTTCGGGGTGTGGTCCATCACCCGTTTCGATAGAGAAGATTTCATTGAATTAGCTGACTATGATAGGAATGGCGTGGGTATAGTAAGGAAAGTGTTGAGCTAAATATTATAATATTAATGTTACAAAAATCCCAAAGTGTGCGCGGACACTCACAACTCGCTGCTACGGTTGTATAAGAGACAGAAATGTTGAAGGTGTAGTAGAGCGTGACCTCTCACCGCAAGTGTCAGAAAAGCATTGGGGGTCCGAACGTACAGACACATACCTAATTAAGTGTCACTGCTTGCTGCCTTGTATTTTTCATTCAAGATTCAAGCGTATTTGAACCCAGCATTCTCTAATCTTCTAATCCAAATTGCAGCGAAGACTATTGTTCTCAAATGCATTACTATTTGAAATTATGCCTGCGATTAAATAGATAGCCATATGAGCATCGCGCAGCATGAACATGCAATCGCATTCAAGAAGTTGTGCTTGGCTTATTGATTTTAAAAATGACTGCGTCAGAGTGCGGTTTACTAATTTCTGTCTGCTGTAGCTTTCATTTTTACCAATAAACGGATGCCGAAGGCAATTCAAGATCATAAGAATTCCTTAACAAAATTTCAGATTTCAGGCCACCGTGGCGCTGCGCAGACGCAGGATTACGGTTTTAACTTCTGTGGCGGCCCTGAATTTTATAAGGGTAATGCTTACTTTTATGTTTGAGATATCCTAACCATACCATGATATATGTCTCGTGGTATGGACTGTCTGGTAGCTGAGACTGCTACCATGTTTAATTTATTGGTGTAGTAAGTATTTTTAATCCACTGAATGAATACCTGACTGGTCCAGTTGGGCAAGAACCAAATATTAATAATCTAACTAGATATGCAAAATACTAGTTTTACGAAGTGAATACTTTGCTTCACTGAATGAAATTAGATTAGTTTTTGCAGTAAATTTTTAATGGCATTTGTACAGAGATCGACAAGATATGTGTGCATAGCTCTTCTGCTATGCATAAACGTAGGAAGAAACGGTAAGTGGTTAATAATAGAATGTTTCTCAGGACGTTAGAGAAAGGAAGATGTATCCAGATATCCACAAAACAATATGTATGTCCCTCGTGACCTAAGTAGCGGTGGGATGAGATGACGGAAAGGTTATCATTATCTTACTGAGGCAGCGCTACTTTACTTGAAGGACCTCTTCCCTCGGAGGAACACCAAGAATGCCATCGAAGAAAGTAGCTATGTTGCGAATGAGACCAGCCTAAGTAAAATGATGGTAATAACAAGCTATTTTACGCGTCGTGGTATGTCTCAGAGCGGTGGGTAGAAACGTTACCAGAAATCCATGGGATGGGTGAGGACTGAGGAGGTGGAAGGGTTGCGGGAGGCAGCGCATCGCCGAGGGACATGAGAAAGTGCGTACGAGGGAAGAAAAATGGCCGCCTGAGCGTTACGGCGGCTCGCCATTTTGCTCCTGAGTGATCAATAATTACACGAGGGGTGAGGAGAGTGTGAGGGGAGTGTGGGGAGAGCGAGGGGAATGTAATAGGAGTGTGAGGGGAGTATGGGGGAGTGTGAAGGGAGTGTGTGAGGAGTATGAGGAGAGTATGAAGGGGTGAAAGTGAAAAGTAAGAGAAGTGCAAGGGGAGTGTAAGGGGAGTAAGTTGAGAGTGCGAGGGGAGTATAATGGGAATGTAAGGAGACTATGAGAGGAGTGTTGGGAAAGTAAGGGGACAGTGAGGGGAGTATGAGGGGGTGTGGTGTGACGTGTGAGGGGAGTGTACAGAGGTATTGGGTGAGTGTGAGGAGTGCGAGGTGAGAGTGAGCGGTGAATGATGGCCGTGTGAGGGGAGTGTTAGGGGTGGTTTGGGGATAGAATGCGAGTGTGTGACTGGAGTCTGAGGAGAGTGTGTGACTGGAGTCTGAGGAGAATGTGTGACTGGAGTCTGAGGAGAGTGTGTGATTGGAGTCTGAGAAGAGTGTGTGACTGGAGTCTGAGGATGATGTGTGACTGGAGTCTGAGGATAATGTGTGACTGGAGTCTGAGGATAATGTGGGACTGGAGTCTGAGGAGAGTGTGTGACTGGAGTCTGAGGAGAGTGTTTGACTGGAGTCTGAGGAGAGTGTGTGATTGGAGTCTGAGGAGAGTGCGTGACTGGAGTCTGAGGAGACTGACTGACTGGAGTCTGAGGAGACTGACTGACTTCAGTCTGAGGAGAGTGTGTCACTAGAGTCTAAGGATAATGTGTGACTGGAGTCTGAGGAGAGTGTGTGACTGGAGTCTGAGGAGAGTGTGTGACTGGAGTCTGAGGAGAGTGTGTGACTGGAATCTGAGGAGAGTGTGTGACTGGAGTCTGAGGAGAGTGTGTGACTGGAGTCTGTGGGAGTGTGTGACTGGAATCTGAGGAGAGTGTGTGACTGGAGTCTGAGGAGAGTGTGTGATTGGAGTCTGAAGAGAATGTGTGACTGGAGCCTGAAGAGAGTGAGTGTGACTAGATTATGAAGAGCCTGTAACTGCAATAAAATTAACAGGTTCTAATGAAGTTATCCCACTAGCCTGCAGCCGTAAATCGGCCCGCCTATTTAGCCTCAGCATACTTCGCCCTGCATGCATTCCAAACAGAGCCACTTTATATTGCCCTGCGGTAAAACGTAAATCCATCTGGCGACTGAGCATCCGCCTAAATGTGCAAATATTATCTACACTCGCCTCGGCAGATGAACTTTACAGCCCACGCTTCCCCCACATCATCAGGACCATCCAATCAGCCGAGCCGCGGTGGATGCTTTTCTCTCTCACACAAACATAATCGAACAGCTTTAAAATCTGTGCCGCACTAATCAATATGGCAGCCATGTTGGTTCTGCTTGACCTTTATAGTATCGCAGTCTACCGCCGTCATCTACTCTTTTCTATCTCCCCTTCCATGATCTACCAGCGGAAGCAGCTCTGCGTCATTATGTTGCTTCATCTCCCCCCCTCTCCATGATCTACTGGCGCATTTAAGTACCGTGAGGTCTTGTTGTCCATCATGAGAAGGTAATAATAACGGTACTTATGATAGTAGTGATAATGATACTAGTTTATATATGCATCTGTCGGAAGATAACGATTCCCTACTTCACACGTCGACTGTACAAAAGAATCACATGACAACGATTCAAATGCAGCTGGTGCAGGAGCGCTCCACTCCACCAGGTACCCCGAGTGCTGGCTGTTGAAATCCTCCCGCTCGTACATGGTGTCTTAAAGAATGTTTTTATAGAGCTTACCAGCGATAATTATTATAGGGCTTTCTCATTCGGGACTATAATCCCAGTGTATTGAATATCCGTCGATTTCTTCTGCCACTAACTTTTTGCCAGCGGTGTTAGGCCTAGCGTGCGTTTGGAAGGCCAACTTTCACCACTTCAAACTCTCCTGCCACCTATAACGAATTCATTACATTTTTTGAATTCCGAAACAGTCACATTGGCAGCAAACGCTGACTTCGTAACGGGAACGACACCGATTTATTTAGCCTATTTTGCTGTTCTATACTATGGACCGCGATATTAACAGGAGTCATAACCACATGTTGCGTAGCTTACTTTGTTGTCCTGTAGAGAAGGCCGCGATTGTAACAGGATTAATATCAGAATACAAGGCTGAGTTACGTTACTCGACCATGCCGAAATAGTTCCACACTACACCGAGACTTAAATACAAGACACTTTATCTAGCTTCAAATTCTCTTTTAGGCAGTACAAGTACGTATTTCGACTTGGTGAAGGATACTTCTCAGAATAAGGATCTCCTTGTGACGTACCTATAACTAGAAATACTCATCAGCTTGTAGTACTACTTTTTTGCTTCGTTTTAGCTATAACTCTATTTTTAACTGGCTACATTCAGCCAGGCAAAATTTACTGTGTTCTATTCAGGCCAAAAAACGAGCACGATTTATTTTAATTTTTGAGATGCGTAAAAGAGTATACGAGTAGGTTAAACAATACTGAGACCAATTATTATTCCAATGGAAATGCAGAATGATAATAGAAATGCATGCTGGTGATGAAGCTTAATTCCTGGGAAAACAATTGTGATATTTACGCAATTGTATTAGTACGGTGAATATGAGAATGTCTGCAAATTGCAACAGTACAATCCATTGTAGCTATGAGTTTTTCATAGAAATAAGTAAACATATATATGACTATAATCTTAAGGTACTTTTAGGCTCTCTTTTGGGTTCTTTTTAGATTTACGTAAACTATCTACAAGGTTGTAAAATGGAGTTTAAAAAACAACCTTAACAACGAATAACAATATATTCTAGGAAGTTCTTATATATATATATATATATCAGCATGAACTTTCTCAGTTAACGTAAAAAAAAAAATTCTCAGTAGGAACCTTTGCCGAGGCACGCAAATCTAGGTAGACAGATCTTAAATTCCGTTTAGCAAATACTCGAAAGCAGAACTTCAATTCGTGGCAAAATCTCGGACTTGGTAAATGTGTAAGCCGAAGCAAGGGTGCACAATCCCTCCTCTTGCCTGCATGCAGGACCGGAGGAACCCTATGGAATATGGAGCCGAGAAGAAAGGCGGCCGGGCATTGCGGGTAAATATGGCGGGCCAAAAATAGCATGGCACAAAGGAGTCCATGCAAAACTCTTTTGTGTTGGGATTAAGGAGAGCGGCGCACATGTTTCCTCGAGGCTGCTTCATAATGCACTGAGTCATTCAAATGAGAACGCTTCATGTCAACCGCCTACGCACAAAAGACCTTGAATTTCCTACGCTGCTTTGAAGAGAATATTTGAAGGTTCGACAGCGATCGTTGCTCCAGATACCGTATTCTGAAGCTTGATATTTCTGAGGCCGCTTTTTCAAAGAACGATTGAAGATGGTTTAAAATAGGAGAAATGTTGACGTCAAATGGATATTATTATAAGGGATACTGACAAGAGGTTTGACGTCAACAGTGATGACGAAAAGTAGTATAGAGACATCTTAAGCTGATAGGGAATTTTTGCTGCAATTTTAAGGAACTTTTGAAGTAAAAATCCACGTATCCAAGAGGAAACCAAATTCCGTATATATCATAGAATATACATACAATCTTCAATAGTCAACCGTGGCGAAATTTCGTCTTACAGATAGAGGAAAAATTCGCTTTCTTTAATGTTCTACATAAATGCATATTAACAATTCAGCTCATTTTTTAAGACGATTTAACTATGGTGATACGAAATTATCTCTAGTCGAGAATACAATAAGTTATCGAACAATGAAAATACAATGTCTAGTATCGTAGAGAATATATTTTTACAATGTTAAAATGTTGAAAGCAATAACCATGAAATACTTGAAAGCGTAATGACGAAAGTTTAATACTCCATCGATATGTCTCCATCTGCACCCCGCGACCTGGGATCCCGAAGCCAATCACGAGATCATAGACTAACCCTATTTAAAGCAGGCTGGGTTGCTTAGCTACCTACGCAAGGGTTCTTTGTCCTAGTCAGTTCCTGCGGGGAAAAATTGGTTTTGTAACGAATTGACACAGACTGGCTAATATTAGGTTAATGTTCAGTGAGGTAGGGAATGTTTCTCGGCAGATGAGCTTCGCTCATGAGGGCTGCGATAAAAAATTAAATACGTACGTTCTGT
Organism: Parhyale hawaiensis; assembly: GCA_001587735.2. NCBI lineage: Eukaryota > Metazoa > Arthropoda > Malacostraca > Amphipoda > Hyalidae > Parhyale > Parhyale hawaiensis. The sequence goes on along the minus strand of LQNS02004412.1, from coordinate 12,960,057 downwards.
ATTTGAGCTTCCAAAATACCAGTTTTATCTACGTAACAATAATAAATCTATGGCATGTGCAACAAACGGAATCCTTCCCAGGCACTGTGCTTCCTGGCTGTTCATTTATTGTACGTAAAACCGTTTGTATGTTAGCAACGTGATCAGAACCGTGGTGCGAAGGAGAGTAAGTACCAAGGTTACCTTGTTCGCAAAGAAAACATAATTGTCGTTGCTTAAACTTCACTACTTCCCACTACAAGCATGCAATGTTTTACTCTGCATGTCACAATAAGATCCGAAGCCTCATGCAAAGCAGCTTTTGTAAATCAATGAATCATTTTCGAGATTTTTAAATAGAATGCTCTCTCTAACTGCGCATCTATTGTACTACCTATCACTGTCTGCATGTTTACAACAAGATCAGAGGCTTCCAGGGAAGCTGCACAACTATACTGAGGTGTGTCGTATTTTGTACCACGAAGCACTCGAAATACTGCATTGGCTACGCCAGTCGTACCAACAACAGATGCACTTCTCCTGTGAAGGGCGCCCGTCACTGTACAAAGAAGATCACAGTGTCGTCCATGGAGTGCGGGTGTCGCCCCAGTCAGGCGGGTACTTCTACAGAGAAGCTAACTGGCCTAGTAGAATTTTTGGTCGCCCGAGAAGTTGGTTTACGGTTTTAGCTTTGGGGCGCTGCCTAGGTTTTTGTTAGGGGAAATGAGCGCATATCCGTGCTCAGTTCGGTTCATTTGCATGAGAATATCCTGTGCAGTGTGGAATGACTTGTTGATTACTTCACTACTGAGGGTTCGATTTGCCCATTTGGATAAAGTTTTGACGTTACTCGCAAACTGATTGCGCCAAAACTTAATTCCAATTCAATGCTGTGGATGAGGGTAGAGCTTACTGCCGTCTCAAGCGTGAACTATTTGCAACTAACCTCTGACTCTCGATTCAACGGTGATGAACCGAGAACATTCAAGCTTAAACTACCGGATAAGGCAAAACCAACCGATTTCGATCACCTCTCCCAGAGCGGAGGGATTCGAAGGCCTGCCACCTAACACAATTTTTGTCAGCCCCAGCGGGTAAACAACCAGTTTGCATGGGTGGCTCAATTTGCAGCTGGGGTACAATGTTAGGAGTACGTGTACCCCATGACCTCTAAGAAAGCATGGAATCCAATCGCACTTAACTTATAGAGCAATGCATTGGAATCGTACTTCATGATGTCAGGATACTTTAGATTAGACAGCTGGCAGTAGACGGACCAACAGGCCCATGGCCAGAGAGGAGCTTAATACAGAAAGTTGGCACGTCATTAAAGTTCCACCTCGCTGAAAACACGGAAAGTACGACACGGTTGTCCATCTATGGACACTTAAGACCATCTATGCACTAATTCATTTACAGATACTCTCTATTTACTATAAAGTTTTAGCGGTGCTGCTCTTACGACAAAGAAAATTTTACTTAATGGGTTAACAATTAAGAGACCTTGAATAATGGCAATAGCTATTCATAAACGAAACCAGGCGCGCATCGGAGATTTGGAAGAGTATATTAATGGATTAAAAATATTTGAACATCACTGATGTGTCTTTAACACAGACACACTTGCAGAGGAGGCTTATGAGAGAGTGTTTAGAAAAGTTAATGGGTTGGAACAAGATTTGCGGAACATTGCGATACGTTCGTATATACATGGGGCCGCATGCAGCGGAGTCAGAGCAGAAAGTGTCCCGGGGAGGTGGGTGGGCTGATATTGCAGGCTAGAACAGCAGCTGTGGGGTCTATTTTCTGCCCCACTCACACCCACACACTTCACACTAGCGCCCTCACCCGCTCCCAGGGACCCAAAAAACAACACTGGAAGCGCCAAAACACCTGGTGCTCCCCCGGCGTGATATCTACGCTATTATAAGGCCCCTGTCTGGCTGACTGTCACGCTCTGCGTGGTGAAAACTGACACTGTGGCAATATGGCTGCACTAAAATCTTTTGGGATTGCTAATAAAATTTTCTGTTTTTACTTTGCCGAGGCCACACTATACGACAGCACGCTGAGATTATGACTGAACGTACTACATCTGTATCTTAATTAGGGACTTGCAATGTTTATGAAGCCGATTCACGAAGGCAACGTCCGATCATTATAAGTTGGGCGTTCAACTGTTTAATGTAGCTCCGCCATTAGAAAATTTCTACATTTCAGAGGGATATGCTCAAAACCCTGTTACACAATCTTCCTCCGACGTTCCTAACCATTCGGCCTTCAATCACCACCTCCTACACTCCTTACTCCCTGACCACCATTACCCGTTTATTCAATCACTACCTCCTACACTCCTTACTCCCTGACCACCATTACCCGTTTATTCAATCACCACCATCTACCCTCTTTACTTCCTTACCACCATCCCCGTTTATTCAATCACTACCTCCTACACTCCTTACTCCCTGACCACCATTACCCGTTTTATCTAACCACCTCCACCCTCTCCCACACTGAGGTGCGCCACTTCAAATTTTCAACAAAAAATTTTACCGCAGAAACTGAGTCGAATTAATTGCCCTTGACTGTCACACTGAGCGTCGTGTACATTTTATTTTCTTTATTTTGGGAGACCGCCTCAAAATTCTCCGATAGGCAGTGCCTTCACTTGCTTCTCATGCTGTCTACCTTCGCTACTGAGGTGCCGGCCGCGTACTACGTACTACAGTACGTAGTAGAAATTGCGCCATGACGCCGGCGCAAATCTACAGTAACTTTACCGCGTCCGTTTCTCATAGTATGTGAATGAGTTGATGTGGCATTTGTACGGTTCACCGTAAATTCATTACCGGTAAATTGATCGGATGGTAATTTCATCGAATGGAAATTTTTTCAAATGGCAAATTCATCGAATGATAAATTTATGGGAAGGTAAATTCAGCGAATGGTAAATACGTCGAACGAAAAATTCAGCGAATGGTAAATTTATCATTTGACGAATCTCCAATTCGATCAAATTACCGCATGATGAATGTACCCGCGCTCACTTTGCCGGCCATCGTTTCAACAACAGAAATATGAACAACTTTCTTACTTTCCCGCCGTTGCACATATATATATATATATATAAGAAACTTCACCATACTGACGCTTGTTTAATCGAGTCAGTTGTCTTGACAACTAACATCACATTTTTTTTATGGTAGACACACAGTTGTGGTCACTGGACGAAACATTCTGATAATCTACTACGCGAACGAACTTATTGAAAGAGCTAAGGTGAAGACCGCGGGCATTATATGTAGATGCCCTGGTACAGCGATAGTAGTTGGCCATTTTATATCATACATTTTTTGCATTATACTTTGATAGTGTTGCCATGAAAATAACGGCCGAAGAGATGCTGCTCCTGTAAAACTGAGTATTTGTAAATATAGATTTATGTTGGCAAATAATACATGTACAATCTTTCACGTAAAAACTGTTACGTAACCAGTACCTACAAAAAAAAAAATTTCGACTCTAAACTCTCTCTAATCATTTCTTTATCGTAATCTATGATTTACGTGGAACACAGCCCAACAGTCTAAGAGCACTTATAGCCTGACCATTTTATCAAGGCAGTTCAGTCGTGGTCAAATTTCTCGATTGCGGTGCTAATTCTATGGGTATTTCTGATATTTCTATATACAGGTAGTGGGCGGGGCTAAGATATGGGCCGAACAATATCTCAGAAATACCCATAGAATTGGCTACGCTATAGGGGAATTTGACCACGGCCGAACTGCCTTGACAAAATGGTCAAACTATAGTGCCTTTGACACCTGACTAGAGCATACCAAAAATTTGAACATCAAATATTGAACTTCGCACATTTTGAAGTGCAGTTCTAAAGCCTAACGGAAATTTGTAGGGAATTATCTGCTGTTCGTAGGAATGCTAACGGATTACATCATATAATTGTCAGCGAATTTAAGAGTATGTTTTACGATAAAGCCAGCGTAGTCGCTACCCCAAGCAGAATTCTGGCGCGGTGCAGAAGCTAAAGTCCTAAATCAGTTCATGGGACGGCTAAGAAAATGTGCTAGGGTGAAGAACTGCATTTCTTATTGGATCCAGAGCGTGACTGAAAGGCGATAAACGTCGCGTTTATTATTACAGTCGTATTTACCATAACAGTTATATATAGTCTTACAGTCATATCTGCTATTACACGATTATTATTTATTATTACATGAAACAACGCGGTCTCATGGAAAAAGTCACTCTTTTTTTCAGTTAGAAGAGATTATGTATTGTCAAAGCACATGGCCTACTTAAGCACAGTGTTACACTGTGTTTAAGTAGGCCATGAAAAGCAGCATCAAATTTGACGGTACGACTAGCCAGTCGCAAAGATACCGTACCCATGGAAAGTACCTAAATTGGATGAAGCGCCAGCTGAACATCCGCTCAAAAGCTGAGCGTATGACTGCACTGCGTGCATCTGGTATTGGGCTCCGAGTACAGAGCACTGACTGGCCCCGAGCCAGCCAGCCTGGATAGACGCGGAAGACCTGCCTACACGGAAGAAGGGGTAACAGGTTTCCCGGGAACCGGTTAATCTCAGGAAGGACATATCAGAAAACCGGTTAATATACAGGAAGAATATCATGCACCGGGTCTGAGATAACTGTTGTGGATTTCCGAGGAGGAAAGGTTTGGCAGGGTTCATGTAGGGAATTGAATAACTGTTTGGAAGTTTTGCTGTCCCACAAATGTAGTTGCGTGCCACAGAAATAAATGAAAAACTATGTGTTACGATATAAATNTAAATAATGTTAGCTATAAAATTTAGGTAAGAGAGCTGACATTTCTAATTTCTTATATTATTTTATTGCGAATAATATTTATGTTATTATTTTTTATTATTAATTATGATATTATTACATTTTCATTTGTTTCTGATGTACGCAGCGACAAACTCACCCGAATTGGGTGGCGCAGTGTTTTGCTGTGGTACATGTGCTATTGCTTTTGGCGTAATATTTCGAGTATTTATTAATACAGTTGGCTTCTCTTCAGCTCCGTATTATACACTGCCATCATTTAAATGCTTCGAAAATACCAAATTCTGCCAAATGAAAAAGCAAAAGCAGCAAATTTTGATTGGTACCAGCGTGAAGACGGAAAGTTTTGTCCTTTATTTCAATTTATCAATTAATGTTATGCATCTACAACTTCTACATTTTCCTTGTAAGAATTGTGCCAGTCCAGTTTAAGGTAATAAATCAAGTTTGACAGCATGATGGCGAAAACTACATACTGTAATATGATTATGTATCTCTTTTCAGAAATCAATTTAATTTTTTTCAAAAGTGGGGTCCTCGATCCATCAATAAGAATTGTTACGAGGATGACTGATGACTGCAAAAAAAAAAATTGGTTCAAATATTTGAGCTTTAACCGAGGAAATAACGCATTGGTTCCGCACCTGTGGTTTTAGTGCCGCGCCAGGCAGCTAGGGTTAGCTGTTCGCATGCTCTGCTCATGTGATGGATAAAAGGGGGCTGAAAAGTTCATGTTCTTGGGTTAGAGAAAACCCTAAAGGATTTTTCGCTCATTGGCTCAGTTTCGACGGAACTGTTTAAATAAGGAAGGTTTGGTATGGGATGCATGCTCCTGCGAGTGCCGCTGCACCGCCTCCATGCAAACTCTAGTAAATGATTACCATATTGTAACGCTAGTAATAAGCGATTGGGGCGCCAAAATTAAGCTTTCGAGGCTTGACTTATCCGGAACTTGGGACAGAAGCTTTAGTTTTGTCACTTTGAACCATGTTGCAAGGATTTAGGAGCAGCGCGATTACGCTGCACCTGCTGAAACTCCTTTTCACGGAGTAAGGTTGAGTTCCAGAAAGTCGCAAGGGTAACCGGTTGCTGGTCAGTGCCAGAACTCAGTTCAGTGGGTGGCAGCCAGAGCGCCTGCTTAGAGTTTCGAACAAGTCTAGCTTCGAAGACTTAATTTTGGCCCTATCGAACTTACCCTTCGTACTGTGTTCCCAATTATTGACTGGCATATGTCGACCAGTGGTGGGCGCATACGACCAATTGCGGCCACGTCACTAGCGAGAAAAGGTCGGAGGCAAGCCGACCAGCGGCTTTCTTAACTACGATGGTTAGGCCGCCAATGGTCGTAGGTGCCCACCTCCACTTTCAAAATGTTGAGAATGGCAGTCGTGGTCCAACTGAGTACTTTTCTAGACTATATTGCGTATAATTATATATTATAGAAGTAACTGTATATAATTTCAAATTGTGAGTTACATTGGGTTAGAATAAGCCAGCTCTGTCCATAGGAATGGGTTGGGATAGTTTCGGTTCAACTGGAATAGCTGCCAAACGTCCTAATTGACACAGTATTATACCTTATCTCGTGTGGGCCACTTTCCAAATTGTCATTTATCTTTTGATATCTCGTATATAGTTAATACATTGAGCTTTGAAATTCTGGTTGTTCGGAAACTTATAGCAACAAAATGATATTTTTCTTGTTAGCAGGAACAACTCGGCCAGATTTGGTACGGGAGAGAGGAAGCCAGCCCAAGGGGACATAGCTGTGGATGCTCAGTCGAAAAAAAATGATATCCCAATGCTTGCTAGGCCCCAAAGGAGTGCACGGTTGCAGTCAATCACAAAATATCAGAGCTATGGTGTCAGAGATGGAAGGCTTATGTGACAACTGCTACTCCTCAACCGTGCCATATCGGGTTAGGGCCAGTACATCTGGAGTCGAGTATGAACACCAGAAATGCTGATATCTCAAAGCAACAGGGAAAGAATTTAACTACTTGGCTGGAGAACGATCCCAGGTATTAGGGCATGCAGGCACAGCGCTCTGTATAATTTTCCGCCAAAGCTGTTATTTGTATTAAATGAACTTCTTAGGTAGCTACATAAAACGTCTAACTGGGAATCGACGCCCGGCAGACACCGCAGGCACAACAATCAGTTAACAACTCCGACAGCGGCCAAATCACTACTTAGAAACACACTTCAAGTTTTGCATCAGACCAAGACATGTTCCGCTGATGTTAGCATAGAAGGCAGCAGAGCCAGCCAGTCAACAAATTACTTCCCAGTAATATCAATAATTTATGTATCAAGCAACACTGTCAGCTCTATAGCAAGACTCTTAACACAATTCCGCTGTTCGGAGGACACCACAAACTCAACCATCAGTCAACAACTCGAGGCGGTGGCCAAATCACTCAGGCAGAAACTCCCACGCACTGGAAGCCCAAAACTCGAAGGCTCATCGCACAGCCGTTCGGTTAAATGATCTTTTGAAAGACGGACATGCGTCGCGGCCGCGCAGACTTCAAAGCCATCCAATAAACAATTATTTCCTGCACCAATGACTGGCACGATCTTTGGGATCCTTTCTGCAGGTAAATTTGGTGAGCGCGAACTTCCACTACGTCGTGGGTGACATGCGCGGCTGGTCATGAGTTGCTTGACAATACATATGAAGCAACATGCAGTCTTAGTTATTATAACTGAAACTGTATATGAAACTATAGGGTCAATATTTAGTCATTTATTTATTGATTTTCTCACTAATATCTTTCCTTTACTCTTCAAGTAAGAGGAAACAGGCTGAAAATGTTGGTCGATAATTCTTTTTCTGAAGGTGAAGTCAAACGTTAGTCTTCTCAATGTGTTCGGTTAGGTGCACGAACACATAATTTGTGTTTTAATATTTTGTCGCTGTTCAGACGTACTGTGCAGTAGAAGCGTCTTACTACCAAGTTCAGTTATGACATAGTTTGTTTATATGTTGGGTCTGTTGCTAATCATATTCGCATCCCATCATCATATAATTCGCTCGTTTGCCATAACTGTCATAATTCGAAAATTGACATTCTTAGGAGAGGCGAAAACAGCTTTGATTTCTTCGTGTTTTCTTAACTATCCCTTAAATAATGACCTTTCTCAAACGGCCAGTTTTACAGGCTCACAATTGTGGCGTTATTATCACTAAAAGAACTTCACGCAGGCTCTGTGATGGTGCATGGCAATAACTGAAAATACCCAATTTTTGAGTTACGTCACAGTGATCGCAAACGAGCGCATTGTAGCCTGATTCCAAACGGATCAGCCTATTTCTAGCATCTTATATATATAGCTTGAAGCGCAGCAGAACAAATATAAGTGCAATGAGAACACTGCAACAAATTAATTTTTCAAAAACGACCATGGCGTCCTTCGTTTGTTTATGGAGTCTCTGGATATTCCAGTGTTTTCCATAATCACAGGGATACTGATCATTATCACGGCGACAGAAACGTATTTTTATTGGTTTATTTCAGATCTTTGAACGATAATAAAGCTAAAATCAGGATTTGTTTGCTTTATTTATCGAACTTGACTCATGCAGCGCATTGAGACGACGGCAGCGTTTCCTCCTCCAAACTCGAGCAGTTGCCTCACTCCCTTCCACAAACTGAAAGTGCGGTGTTCGTCAGTTCGAGCGACCACGGTGAGATGACCGTCGCATTGTGTGAACTCGGCTTAACTCGGTTGTGTAAAAGCTGGAACCTAAAAGTCGAAACGATGCTGTAATCCGGAACAAATTCATTGCTAGGGTGAAATTTAAACCCTTTAGTATCTTAACTACACCTAAGACAGGAAAGATTCACTTGCTCCAGGTTCCACAGCACCGGTGCAGAGAATGTTTTTAGCCCTAACAGAGCGCTGGCTGCCAGCGAAGACGATGAAGATGTTCATATGCCTGACTGATATTTTGGAATTACTGTTGTTTATACAGCAGAGCCCAATAGAAACGAGGCAGAAATTTATATATATATATATATCATATATGCTCCTCGTGACGGTCGCTAACATCCCTATAAACATAACCGTGATAGCTTAGTGAGTGCAGTTGGTGAAGTTTCTGATTTTTTAAGTGAAGAATGAATTAGAAGTGAGAAGGCAATGAAGTTTTACTGTGGGCGAGCAGGCACAGCGAAACATCGGAACTGACTATCGCATGAACTCGCCGGAGCGGCAACTGTTGAGTGAAAGATAGAAAAATGTTTCTGCACAATACGTTTGTTTGCTTTTACATTTCCAGCAAAATTAACTGATTTCTCAGTTATTTACATGCCCATATCTTTAAAATTGAGCACAACCTCATACATACTGAGAAATAATAGCACAAGGAAAGCAATAAATGAACAAAAAAAAGTAGAACGACTTGTAGCGTAAGACCATAGCCCGCAAGGGGGGAGGGCGGCGGCACAAAGAATTGAGTCAGTAGTTCTGGAATGTTTCACATCTAGGGCAAACCATCTGGCTACCTACAAGAGACTGTGAAGATAGCTCAATTTGATCTGGCAATTAATGAGTGGAAAGACATATATATAGACGAACACAAAACGAAAAGATTACCACGTTTATCACTTCCATCGTGGGTGTTGACAGGCAAGCATTTAGCCCCTAGTGATAGAATGAGGAGCCCAATAAATAAATAAATATAGAAAACACAAATAATAAAATCACCAAGAGCCCAGGCCCAACAAGTACATCCTAAGCAATGGTAGCATGAGGTAGGCAATAAATGCATGGAATTCCTTACCCATGCTCATTGCCTATTGACGCGCTATAGTCCGGGTACTAATACCATCGAGTTTAATATTTGAGCTGTCAAGAGACGCGGGAAGAAAAGATTGGGCAAATTTGCCTGCTGTAATAAGCGCCTCTAACTGCTGTCCCTGGCATGCAAAGCTATTATATAAGGCCATTGTGTGGGTGGTTCCCGCAGGCCGCTGCCGCATGGCTTATATGTGCTTTAATGCAGCCACCGCAACTCACGTACAATACGCAGCCGATCTAAAAATATTACACAAACACAGGCATAAGCTTTTCTAATCATCATAAGTACCTGTCTAATAATATTTCACAAACATAGTAATATGTTTTTTTTAATCAATATATGAACCTACGATCTAAAAATATCACTCAAAAAGAGGCAAAGATTATTTTTAATTAGTTAGTGAGACACAACATCGATACAATAATTCGGCTATCTAGAAATGTCTAGTAAATCTAAAGAACAACCGTCTTCCAAATTTAAAGTTGTTTCACAAATCTTATACTCAACTGTGATGCAGACTAGGAAGGGTTTTCAACCCAGTTGCCACGTTTTTGCCATTTTAAAAGCACAAACTTAACTCAATACAACTCTTTTCTTATCAAAGCTATTGATGACGTAAACCACAGCCCAATTAACTATGCATTGGCTAATAAAACAAGTTTCTAGCTAGTCCTCTTTCAACATAAAATCTCTTGTACTTAGTAATAGTTTGATAGATTTGTAGTTTAGAAAAATATTAATAAATTAGCTGCAAGCATAAGTTTTTCACGGAATTCACCATATTTTCCAGAGCAGAATGCACTGGATTTTGTACTGCTTTGAGAAGGTACAATCCGCACATTATATGTATAATTGTTCATTATTAATCTGCACTGGCAAGTTCCTTTGCTTTACACTTTGTGTGCTTTCAGCACAAACAATACCACTTCCCATCCTTCTGTTGAGACATGCTTCCAACTCTCCTTTCTCAAATAACCAGCCATTTCCGTAACGTTAGACTGTAAATACACCACGTTGAAACAGGCTTCCAATCTCTTTCTTTTTCAAATAACCAGCCATTTCCATAACATCAGAATGTAAATACATCGTTCTTTATACTACCAGCCTCGTATCCCACGACTAATCAATGCATCTTTGCATGAAGCGCTGTTGACAAGACATTCTTGGCCGAAATTCTTTGTACAGAAAAGAGCCCTTCAATTTCAAATTAGTTCAGTGAGGCATAAGGCGGTGGCGTGGGTGGCAGACGGAGAGGCCTGGCTATACCCCGCCCTACAAAGTTCCGATTATGCATTTTAGGGAGGGTAACCACTTTCGATCTTATCCTCCACGCTGGTTGCTTCCTTCCTTCGCCACGATGAGCAAAGAAGCGCAAGCTGTTCCCTGCAGCCTGCATTGTGGCCGGTCGTGTACGGTTGTAGAGGAGGGGTATTGTATGCGCCGCTACTCCCACGCTATACTTCACCACCTAAACCACCATAATTATCTGTTTTATACTCACTGAGGCATATATTTAGATGTGGGTAAAAAGTTTAGTGAAATTTTTGGGGAACGAACAATGAGGTCCTACAGTACGTGTGGTGGACTCCGATGAAAATACATAAGTTCACGCGTGCGAAAATTTCTAGCAATTAAAACTTTTCGGCAAGTGTCTCGAGTACGTATATTGTCTGCCCAGGATGATCTAGTCCTGGGCATATAGGTACTGCATATACTAATTTTCTCCGACAGTAAGAATCCTCTGTGTAATATGTACTTTCTAAATTTCTGTTCGAGTAATGGGTCGTTACAGTCACCAGTGTATTACTGGGTGGCTATAGCAGTATACTGGCGAGGAGTACCGGTCACAGCGATAGCTTCCGTTGAAACAACGACTAGAAACTGCCTTGCCAAAGCCAGAGTCTCAACAGCGAATGACGTCACCTGACTATGACAGCGCATGCGTCTCCATCTCGGCACTCTCTTACTGGAACCAACAGGTCTATTGCCAGGGAAAAGCCGAGGCCCAGGCTCCGGTCCTCTCGGATGTATTGAGTTGAACTCTTTGGGTTTACATCAACAGATATTTTCTCGCCATTCGGGAAACTGATTTACGGTTTTGGCAACAGGGGCGGCCCAGAATTTGCTCTAAGTATAGTTCACTGAGCTGGCAACTCCTTAGGCGCCGGCAAAATTCTCATCTCCGGAGGCCAAAACACTTTATTCATGTGAAGGTCCTTTGGGTCCCCTGATCCCGGAATGCAGATCGGCAGAATACAGGATCAGGTTCGTAGATCGCAAGGTTCGGATTACCTGTTGGGCGAGAGCTGCAGCAGAGCTCTTGCGAGTTCCCATATCTAATCGGCAGTATTGTCTATGCTAAAATATTTTCTAGGGTTGTGAACTCAACAGGCAATGGTGAAAATTTACCCAGTAGTACTACAGTAATAATATTGGTAATCTCTATCAAGTATTCATGGAAATATAACAGGAGTGTCATTGAAACACTACATGATAAATAAAGGAGTGTAACTGATCTCATAGGTTACAAACACATGAGGTATCGCAGTGGTCTTAAGATTTTAAACCTCTTTACGTCCCATTGGCCTCCGTTAGGCAACACTGTACAGTTGGCGTTCAGCCTGTATGCGGTTTAAACTGCTGTATCTACGCTACTGATTTTCAAGGTGTATCCTACATCGGGACGAAGTTGATTCGGGTTGTGCGCGCGGTTGTTATATTGTGGCCTCGGCAGAACTCACAGCTTCAGATAAATCATTACTAATTGTAAATTATCGTTATTATGTAGTTTGCAAATAAAATAGCTCATCATCGTTGAACTTTACTTCAAGTTTTTTGTAAGAATCAACGTACTCCATAAATGACACCTGAAACTATGTCATGTCTACGAGCAACTAACGTTTCGGTTCCTACTCATAGGATGAGTATTATAGTCCTTACCCCAGGTGATGCCTGACCGACTACCCTAACCAACAAATTAAGTGCAGTCGACGCCTCTGCGAAGAAAATAATTTCGCAGTTAGTAATGAAATGATTGGTGTTAGACGCATAACAGTTACGCACGGTCCACAACCAGACAAAGTCAGTATCGTTACTCAGTAAACGTGAAGTGGGCTGGTTGAGTTACGTCACCTGGACCTCCTCCAAACGCGGCCAAGAACAGGACTCCTGGATATAATAGTATAGAAGGCATTGGACCTAATTGCTTCATTAATTTGAAGGAGAAATTTGTAACTATTGTTTATATTTTCCTTGTACCGTAATGATATTTTCACATAAAAATGGAAGTAAACTTTACCGCGTCTGTAAAATATGTGAAGGTACTAAATGCAGTAAAAGAGACTATTGTTGAAGAATAATTGGAGCTGCTGATAATTGTCTCTTATGACTTAGTTAGATGCTCTTTGTTTTGTAAAGTGCGGCGGGTTTGCACTGTTTGACGCAAGAAGATTGTGATTTTTTTTCTCTTGTAGTTGCTTGTGAGGTTTATGTATAATTCTAGTGTGCAACCTTTACCTTGTAATTTTTCCCACGTATGATAACACGCCAAAGTGCACCCTTGCCATCTATAACCCCGCCACTTTCCTTCCTTCACCTTTCTGTGCATCTACACTGTGCAGATGGTTGCTGCAGGGACATCAACTTACGCACGCACACACACGCACACACCACACCTACACCCACTCGGAAATGAGTACGCCACGCACACACAAAATATCTGCTGAGTCAGCCCTGACGCCCACGCAGGCCAGCTACCCCTCCTCTGAGGTCTGCAAATGGGCTAATGGTGGTCTACATTTTTGACAAGACCAGCTCGGTTGCTATAAGGTCTACAAATAAGCTAATGCTGGTCTATTTTTTTTACAAGACGGCTTCGTAATTTTTGCATCGGTGTCTGCTGATATATCCAGCCGGATTGGCTGCCGAAGAAGCTGTAAAAATTTTCAGAGAAAGAAACATTACACTGATTTTATAAAAATTGAAAGCACTACCCGGGGATATTCGGGGAAAAAGCCAAAAGGCTAAACGCCCGATCTGAAAATCATAGGCACTGATCCGATTTCTGTAGGGCATCAGATGAAATCGAAATATCACCTAAAATATCAGATAGGGACCTACATTCAGCACGTCATCAATTGTTGGAACTCAGCATAATTTGAAATGACGACCTGAATTTATCCTTTTGACAATTTGAGTTTCACGAAAAAATGGCATATATAATTTCATGGGGGACGAATTAAGCCGGAAATTATGAAGACAACGAATGTTTATTCTCAGATTGCATTAATTTCTTACCAATACAGCGCGATTATCACGCAGTCATTAGTTATATAATTTTTTCAATATCCTTCTGAAATAACTGCTTCGTAACTTACATGCTTATCATGTAATTGGCTACTACGTGAAATTTCGGACTAATTTTTTATATGAGGACGAGAGAATACATCATTTCTCTCGCCCTCCGTGCTTGCATGCAACTTTCTTTAAATAACATCGGGCATAAAGACAAACTTACCAGAGCTGAACATTGATCTCGCTCTGGTATGAAATGGTCCACCAAAAATAACAACAATAACAGCACCAAGCACCACCTCCAGGCGTGAGAGAGAATTTGTCAAAAAGTCCACGGAATTTAAGACCATAGTTTGAGTAACAGAAGGGGCATTGAATTCCCTCACTTTTCACAAAATTGCATATTTACCTCACACGATTTTCTTCCGTCGTACGAAAATTCAAGGAAACAATTGTAATACTAATACTAAGATGAGCCAATGTGTGCAAACACCTAAGGTGCTTGAATATTACACATTAATGGTACATTATATAAAGTGCACATAAATCAGCATGTTCTGTGCATGTTAAATGCAGGTAACTTACTCGTGAGCCACTCCACATCGTCACAGCAATATTTCACCGACATCTAAAATAAATCAGAAAAGTTTTTGAATTCCATAACTGAAAGTAGTTGTTGCTACAGCTAAATATTGGCCTCTGAACCACAGTGCTGCTAACTGTAATGAAAATTCATTAGTTGTTTTACTCTATATCTCTAGGTGTAAGCAAGATTTTTTTAACGCTTCCAACGATGCTGTTCCTACGAAACGTAAAGTCTTGGTTCAGTGTTTAAAGGTAAACAAGAGTGGCAGCTTCTCTGCAGAAATACTGTTTAAAGTGGTGAGCTTTGTTTAGATATCTTTATCCAATATTGCCATAATTATGCCATAGGATTGTGCAGAACTTTCGTAAATAAATAGAAAGAAATGAGCAATAAAAAGCAGTCTGTAAATGGAACATGAAGAAATGAGGAATGCAATCCCAGTTTTTCAAAGTAAAATAAAAAATGAATATGAAACAGTCTGCAAATGATGTTTTGAAGAAATGAATCCGAAACAAGTCTATTTATGATATATAGAAAAAGCTCAGGAATAGAAATTTCATCTGTTGATGAAATATACAGAAATGAATGCCAAACCAATTTGTTAATAGAGATCATGTAAAAACAACGCATGTGCCTCACTCGAGCTGCAAACAGAATGCACACTTCAAGGTGTGTAGGACTGAACTCCGAATCTGTACTCAGTCATAACTCATAACGTAGGGGTAAATGTTTTACCAGTACTTGAGAGGGAACATCTGAAACATTTTAATTACCCGCACCGACCAAAGTGTTGTCTCCAAGCAAGCACTCCTAGCCTAACACGCACCGATCAAAAAATGAAGTATAAGCCGTGCTGAATAAGCACGCCAAATATATTAAACAAGTATTTGCCATACACTGGGGCACGGCGACACGTGCTCGTTGTGGGGCAGAACTTTGAAATAAGTGAAAATCTGACACAGCAATGTGTGTCACAAATTCTTTATTTTATGACATTAATTGTTTATACATGAAATTCAAATTTAACTACATTATTAACATACCCAAAAATTATACAGCAATGCATTATTCAACATTCAATATTTTCATTGCCGGATTAGAGGCAAAATATATCGAATACAATCCCAGTAATGCTTGTCAGAAGAAAATTGAAATATGCAAAATACATAAAATACGCACAATATGGGAATATACTAATAAATAAATTTCTTTTCCGTACTTGAGTAGCGGATACTATTCATTTCTAAAAATATAAAGTATATACCGAAGTAGAATAAAATTCTAATACTGAATTCATCAAGAACTATAGAGAGCACTCTGAGAGCGCATACGTCCGCCAAGCAAGGCAACAGTAACGAAAAATTGAAATTAGTTCTGACACCATGATTTTCGTCGTATTCACACCAAAATCCAATCATTTATGCCCATTGATTGTACTAACAATTCCTGTAATTTTCATGAAAATCCGTTCATAACTTTTTGAGTTATGCTGCTAACAAACATTATGATAAACGTAAGTCCAACACACAAACGGTCCAACCGATCAACACAAAAATTTAATCATTTATGGTTTTTAACATTACTAACGACTCCTATGTATTTCATAAAGATCTATTGATAATTTTTTGAGTTATTGTGCTAACAAGCATATAATTAAAAAAGCAGTGACAAACAAACGGACGAACTGACAAATCATTTAAAAAATTTGGTCATTTACTCTTCGTATTATATATACCCAATAACTCATATAAGTTTCATGAAAATCCGTCCACTACTTTTTATGAGTTATGGCCGTAAGAAATTATAGGAAGACAGACAAACAAACCGACAGATGAACAAATTTTCACCAAAAGTTAATCATCTGTTGCTATTAAGATGCCTAACAATTCTTGTACATTTCGCAAAGATCGCAAGCTTAAATGCTTCTTGAGTAATCTTGGTGACAGACAAACTGACTGACAGACGGACAAACAGGAAGACAGACAAATAGAAAACCAGACAGACAAACACTACAAAATCATAACCTCCTTGGCGGAGATAAAAATGGACACATTATATCGGTAATGATATTAGTATCTTCTCTCTAAATATTTCTAGCATTACTAGAGGCACATTTCAAGTTTGATGAAAAAGCTATCAGTCTAGCTATGGGATCAGCACTATCTCCTCTTGCCGTAAATATATGCATAAAACCATTTTGAACAAACTCACCTGGCGAACTGCCCAGGGGAATTTGAGCATTAGTTTTATTGCCATTATCTGAATGACCTATTTCATTTGTTAAAAAACGAACAGCAAATATTACGCCAAGTTACAGTAATCATATAAGGAGCAACCCATAAACAGTATTATTACGTAGTAGGGTATATATATATATAGTAGTAGCGAGTAAGGGTAATTACGCACCAATGCATGGTCTCATCGCGCCGAAAGTATAAACTTCATGTGAACTAATTTGTCAATGATGTTCAAGGTTTCATCAACTATCACTTACACTAGGGTATCGGTAGAGCATGTTATCTACCTGACATTTGTGTATATGTGTAAATAGTACGCGCGTCTATAAATTAAGCTAGGTATCTATTCCATCCAACGGCATCGATTCTGTTTTAACTGCCCATTGACTGTACCTACCTGCGGCTGCATCTTCCTAACTGCCCGACTGTACAAGCATTCACGTTAGGCCTCTCCGAACTTGCCCCCCTCATTTACGTTTTACACCTCACACAGCCAACATCTCCCTCCCCATTATTTTTATGAAATTCACTTAATTCTCTTTTTTTTAAATACATTTATTTCCTTTTGTAGAGTTAACAATTAGTATTTTTTTTAGCTTTTGAAGATGGAAAAAGACGTCCCAAAACGTCTTCTTATTTTAGGACTAGGAACACTCTCAGAAAGGCCACATATCTATACCGATAGTAAATATGTAGATAAAATCGATCTAATCATTAGTGAGTCATATATGCAACTTCGCTGAATCATTGAAAATAAAAACTATATAACTGCCTGTAAATAGTAAATGCTCTTTTTATGTGCATAACAAGTACAAAATTTCGAGAAATTACTAGGGGTTATATGGACTAAGAAAATTTTAGGCAAAAAGCTGGTATTCGTGCAAGAGAATAGCGGATAATAACAGCTGGTCGAGTAAATAACCCCACAAGATACGTAAAGCCTCACCATATTGGTAGACTATAGGTACTTATCTTATGTATACGATTGACGACATTGGCTCATATCGAATTATTGTCTGCAAATATTGTAAGTGACTGGGCATGCAATTCACCACGAAAGTACACTTTTTGTTATTAATTGTGAATGCAAGGGAACAAAAGCGAATAATATTTGCAGCTATTAAATCAACGTCTTGTGATAATTTGAAACATCCTAAAGTTGTCTCTTGACTCGTGAGTTACAGGTAATACTGTATGTAATAATGCATATATGCATACAATGTTCACAATGTAATGTATTGTCTTATAAAACGTTAACGCATGTGAGGAACGAACATACTATTTAATTTTACTTAATAAGATCGAATGCGAGAACGTTTCGAAAAATAAGCGATTGAAACTCGGTCCAACGCGCAACGCCAAAGTCCCAGGCAAGCAAAACAAAGCCCATTACATTATTCCGGTTCAACTCGCAGACTGGAATTTGCTTCCCAGTAGATATTATAGAAACACGAGTACAGTGAAAAGTGAAGTTACAGACAAGTTAAAGGAATTCTGAGATTATAATTTTGATCTAATTATAGGAAAATTCTAGGTAAAAAATAGCAGGCAAGCAGACATGGTTGCAACAGCTGGCACGCGACCGCTCCTGCCTGTACAACTTTAAGGTAACAATAACAACAACAACAATAAGAAGAGCAACTACAACAGCGGAAACAAACCTTGGGTGATGTATTCCTGCTTCATGGAAGCAGCGAGGGAGGCGATCATCACCGTCGGTCCCCCGAACAAATGGCGGCCAAAACCCAGCACCACTTTCTTGCAAACATTTCTTGCAATTCACCGAACTAGAGCCAGCGTAGGCCTATGCTGGTTCCTTCTGTGCTTCTTCTGCATTTTTATCGCCGGCGGTACTGCTGTGGATTGTCCTAAGCACTCAGTGCCTCAAGTAAGGCATTAACTAAGCAGTTAATGAGAGTAATTAAAGCTATAAAGATTAATTAGATTCGGATAAGATTGGTCCGGGAGAGCAATTGAGGCAACACCACACGTCCCCTCGGCAGCGCGGCTACTGGCACTCTGGAGGTCTCGGAAACCCTCGGCACTCCCCCCTTATATTAGCCGGCCTCCTGCCAAGCTCCGCCCCCTGAGGGTAATGAGGAACTATCTGTTCTCAGCACTGATGAGTTATCTCTCATATCATTTGAAGTAGATGATCAAAAACATCGTTAAGTTAAGAATATCGTAACTGAGCAGTGACAGCAACTAAAGTTAAACATTTTTCCTGGCTAATTTAACGACATAGATACATTTGATGATGCAATATTTAACATGCAAATCCCATTTAAATGTAATCTTGTTTAGATCAGCCCAGAGAAGAGACACGTTCTGATCCGCGATATCGATACTTCTTCAGAGAGCGGATGCGTAGTTTACAGTTTTGCAAAGCAGTACCCATATATATCACACATAAATTATTTTCTGTTCAATAATTGAAAATATTTTGTTTTCAGGCCATACCCCTGAATACGTCAAAACCGTTGAAAATGATAGGACTCTCCTGTACTAGAACTACATATACTATACTACGAAGTATCTAACAGAAATTATTATTTTTTTAAATAGACTCTGAGATATTTTTTTTTGTCTTAGGAAACAACAGGTGTCCACAATTAACTCTTTCATTACCGGAGCGTTGCCATCGTGGCAGTATTCGACAGATAATCTTATGGAAAATGCATTTTACTAGCTATAATTAATAATTATGGCAAGCAGTATAATATTTACGATAGTAGGTTGGGGAGGGCCGTACGTAGCGTGCGCTTCTGCTTCTACTTGGAAATGGATCTGTTTTGTCCGTCTATCGCCAGCTATCGCCAGCTATCGCCAGCTATCGCCAGCTATCGCCAGCTAACGCCAGCTATCGCCAGCTATCGCCAGCTATCTAATATTATTTAAATTATTAACACACTACTTCTTTACGCTATCAGTTAATGGGTACAATGGGCGATTATGCTAAAAGTAGATAAAAATTGCTCAAATTTTTCCCTCTGGCAACTGGCAATAAAGAGAGTCTTCAGAGAAAGAAGTTACGCTATATGAGCTACCAATAAATAAAACATTACATTACAAGCTGGTGATATTGGAGGGCACAAGGAATAAACGTCTTCTAAACCATTATAAATTAACGGTTAGAAAATCACACTTAAATAAATACAATCGTGAATTCATATCGTGCAAGTTAATTCATATAAATAACAAAGAGCTACATGCAAATTGCTGATGCAGGATATTTCTACCAGTATTTACGAATGTAATATCTTCTATCGTAAGTAGGCTGAGAGTCGTAAATTCGAATATGAAAATACTTTAACTGTATTGTATTGGTAGCAATTGTTCGCATATTTGTCAATCTATATGCTCAAGGCTTATATAAATACGGCATGTACGTAACAAGGCATGTATATCATATATATGTTAGTGTACTCTGTGAACAAGTTGAAAGTAAGTAAAATGTGCACTGGAGCTGTATGAATATTTTCCAATTTCTACTATCAAAATGACTCTACTATGATCGCATTACATAAAGTAACAACACTAAAAACAATAAACTGTTAACAATTTGGGCTATTTCTCTACTTTAGTTGCTGTAATAGATTATACACATACATAAGTATTCTTATAAGAAAACTTCAGTACTTAACACTATCACCTTCGACATGCCCGTGCAGACGCGAATGTATTTCCATTGTGAAATTTTAGGCGATGATCTGATACTATTCAATATGCCATCACTATAGAGGCAGCGCGCACAATATTGCCGATAAGTTTTGATAGAGAAACAGAACCATTCTCACGAAATGTGATTTTTAATTTGGACTATATATTTATCGGTTCAGTAGTGATAATACGACATATGACACACAGTCAGCAGGCATTTACGGTACTTTTTCCTTCCATCATTTGCAAACATTTGCGTTAAAATATCAAACCCACGGCCGGTCCTTCAGCTCTGTAGAGTGGAAATTGACTGTACAGGTGTTGGAAAGGCATTCAAATGATATGCATGTTAATTGTGTATAGTGATTCAGCTCTCACCGCATCACATATTATTTGCTCTTCCTATAGTATTGCATTTATGAAGAAAGTACACGAAACCGAATGTGAGCCTAGTATGCTGCACATTTTTCAAAATTTCGAGCAATACATGTTACAAACTCTCTTCCGTTTCCGATATCATTCATGTACGTGTGGTGAGTCATATCTGAGTATACAGTATTTATCTCAGTGGTTATTTATACATAAAATGGTTATCTCATAAACAATTGATATTTTCTATCGCCTATTCTTCCATAGTAGAGGAAAATAATAATGTCTTATAGACGTACTGCTGTAAGATATATACGAGTAAAGGAATTCACTGCAGTAGTATTGTTAACATGCATGTTCACAAACTTACGCAATGAACAAATGAAGCTTACTGTTTGCAATATTTTCAAGTACAACTATACGGATTACAATACACTCCTCAATTACAAGCGATCAATTACGTCACGGTTGATGGAAAATTCACGAAAATATTTTCTCTAATTTAAAAAAAGCTAATTTAGCATCTGTAACGATTTTTTATAACATTATTGAAAGCTGGATTTTAAATCAAAGTATGTTGCGCTCTCTCACAGCTCCGAATGATCTTTTTTTTTGCAAAATCAAAAGAAAATTTAAGTATACTGCACTTGGACATGATTCTAAGGTAGATATAAGTCAGAATGTCTCCATTTAGCAAACTGGTTTATCCGAGTGTCAAGAGTAAAGGCAGTTTCTACAGAGAAGCAAGGAAATAACAATGCAGGTATCACTTAGTGTGAATTAGTATTTTCGTGCAGTAGACCTCTTCAGAGGACCAACGATGAAAGTGTAAACCAAGTAGCTACAGTATAAAATATCGATAATCTGTACGCACACACCTGACGCCTATTCCACTGCCTGATTGGTTACTTTCGGACAAATATGTATCTATTAAAAGTATAAATAGCTGTCTGTTATTGTTATACGAGCACGTAGACGATTTTTTGCTAAGGCATAAGCTCCGCCCGTGTAGAGGTACCTGAGCAGGCCCCGCCTCTCCACATATCCCGAGACACATCAATTACAGAGCTAACTGCAGGTCCCATCGCTGAAGGCTAATCAGAGGGTAAACACCCAACCCTCGATCAACCAACTCAGTCATCCCTTGGAAAAAGCACAGAATCTCTTTCATGTATTAAATGATTAAACTCCAATAAGACAAATGGTGAAAAAATACTTATAGTAACCAGTTGACTTTGAACGTGATCTTTGGTCATCAGGACAAAACTCCCAAAGCACGCAGGTGACAAACATATATATTCATACATAGAAATTTACTTTAAGTGGGAACTTGTTCATTACTGATGAAATAGTTAAAAGTTTATATTGTTCGATAACTTTTTAAACTAGCTGTACATAAATCTTTCAAACGTGATTTTGATTTTTCAAAACTCCAGAAACATGTTTCGAGATGTGACTCCGGTCAGTTGCGATAAACCTCTATGAAATACAAGTTGAAATTTTATACATCTGAACGAATACACATTGACTCTGAAATTGCTTAGAAATTTTGAAAAATTCGAGACTTATAGAATTTATTAGCCTAGCGACAATGTACGTGACTTTTCCATCTATTCAAAGGGGGTCACTGGGCCACCATATTGAAATTGAGAGTCATGAGCAGACAAAATAATAATAATAGACCTATTAATAAAACGAAACCATAATGGTGGAATACAAGTCGTATAAGAAATTCGTTCTAGCTCGAATTAAACAAGCAAAAAATGTTTCATTGCATACACTGCCAACATGTGATATAAAATTCAATTAAGAGACAACAGTCTTGAGGTCGTCAGAATACACAGTAAAACGAATAATAATATAGCATATATCCGCAAACTAATAGAGAAACACATGGTCGAGAACTTTTGCACCGTCCAAATTAAAATATTTGAAAATATCAGGCAAAAAATAGGGACTGCATATGACATTTCGTTAATAATATTGCAAGTATCCAAACTACAGTAGTTATACTTTAGTGTAACTGTTTGTTGTATCGCTTACTATTGTATTGTAAAATTCACTGAAAGTATCAGGTTACTGCCAAGGCTTGGGTCTAGCGATAAAAAAAACAGAACGTTTAACACTGGGGAAGCAATGGAGTAAGTCAAATCAATTCGGAATGGAACTGCAGAATTAGCAGAAAATAATAATAACAATGCGGAAACCTTTACAAGAAATAATAATTATGTAACTGAGCGTAGTGTTTTTCTGCACATCCAGTATATACAAAAAAACGGAAATGACAGAAAAGCAGCAGCAAACCTTTAAGGCAGACACAGCTACCTATAATGTGCTCACCGAGAAACTGCCACAGAACAAAGATGATGAGCAAACATCGTTCAAAAAATATTCATTAACACAGAAACAGCCAAGTCCCTAAAAATGTAAACCAATTAAGGATACTAAATAGTCATAAATGTCTACGACAGAGTTGCGGGCAAAACTCCTACAAACTTTCGGTGCACTTCTAAGTTGGCCGCGCCAGGCCCCACCGGGAGAAAAAGTCCAGAAACTTTAGATTATTTTTTATTTATTTTTCAGTAGCTTAAGCAGGCTTAATAGCTTATATCAGAGAAATAAGTGGTTTGCTATAATGCTACGATTATACATCTCTGTCCAGTATGTTCTGTGTCATGTGATTGACATTTCAACAAGAAAAGTGTAATGAGTGCGAGGCAACAATGCATATATATGACTTCCATCAATCGAGTTTCGACTCTCTTTTAGGGTGCATATCGCCATTGATTGTTATACTATTACAATCATCTTGCTCTTCATCGTTTGTTAGTTCGAATATTTTGAATTGGGTAATGAAATAATTTCCTGTGTAATTTTCTTCGAGCTCATATGGAAATTGTCTAATAGTAAAAACAATTTAAATACGCTATGTACAGTGTACAGGATCCCAGACTTACACATATCCTAGTGGCAGAATACGTCATGCGACTGCTTTAGAAGTAGAGGAAGTTCTAACTTTCTAATTAAGTTAGTTACCGATTCTTCATTCCATTATAGCATTACAGCAAAAGTTCCAGTTTGTAATGAATGTGTAATTATTAAACCTTAGAATCATTTCGCGTGCAATGTAGTCAGACACAGAAGAGATCAAACTTAACAAGTCTGTGCCACAAAGTTTCCGATCAGCATTTTAACAAAGTTCATTTTTCAGATGCACTGGAAGTTGAGTCGTTTATAGCGATGACGACCACGATTCCATCGTAAGCTCAGCTTGGACTCCGAAAAAGACACAGCGCTGGCATTTAGATGCCAAAGAATTCCAGATTCACTCGCTCCCCTTGACATATCGGCGCGGGCTGCTCATAGGCAGAAAATAACTGGATAGGCTTCTCTACAAAATGCCAGGCTTGATTAGCTGAAGTACAACTGGCACAAATTTTATGAGTGGCAGCCTTTAGCTTCGGTGGTTAATCCACGGGGCTTTAGCAAATTATGTATGACTAACCTGAATGTATAAATGACACCTTTGAGATAGCCCCTTGTGTTTCTAACAAAATTCATTAATTATATCGTCGAAGAGAATGTCAAACACGTCAGATAAGTATTCTTTTACATGCATAATATGACTGAGCATAGCATCACGTATGAAAGAATTTATTGCAATCGTGTGTTGTATCACGTACATTAATGAAAGCATTAAAGAGAATGCATCCAAGATCAACAAATCTTTCTTCTACTTGTACGTTGGTTAAGGTGCGCTTCACATTTGCAAATGATGTATTACATCGGATAAATCTTTATGAATACCTGATACGTTAAAGTAGCTGTAAGGTCAACTTGACTGTACCCTCCACTGGTTCGTGCGGCAGATATAGGTCAATAGGCCCCTAAGGAGTCAGTACAGCTACAGTCGATGACGGGTCGCTAAGAACCATCATGCTATCGACGGAAGATTCAACGACCCGCGTTCCTAGCCTTAAATTTCTGGGCAAGGTAAGTGCCTCAAGGTAGCTGTGCATACCAAGCAAGTTTGCTGACTCGGAGCACCAGGCGCCACAAAAACCACTCAGCTGGCTCGCCGCTCGATCCCGGTCCCTTTAGTACACCAGTCAAGCACGAAAGGCCTGCTGCTACAGTAGGTTCTAGTATACTTAGTGAGTTAGGTACTGTGGCCTTCACTTGTTAAAAGTGTACATCTGGACTTAATGCTAGTGATCGAGAGCGTCGTGTTCTCATAATTGAAATTTTTGCAGTTCCAGACCAGAATAGGTACTCGACGGAAGCGGAGTCTAAATGTCAGGACCAACTTGACAGTCCCTTTATGGCACTCAATTCACTTCCATTCTCATGCATTTTCAGTAAACAGCCTGTTATTAGCTGCTGTATCGATGAAATTGTCTGCTGTATAGCGAACAGCGTCGTTCTCTACGAAGACGAAATCAACTTGACCGCACTCCTTACTGGGAAACCCACACGCACTGTGCCGTGGATAAAGCAAACTGGCGCAAAGGTGTGTGCATTTGCAGTCGATCACGGGTCTAAAAACTATGGCGCCATCAACGGAAGGTTCTTACGTAACAACCAGCGTCACTTATCCTCCCCATTTCTGGGAAAGGTAAGTGCCTCCCCAGCAAACAAGCATACCTTTCAACTGCTGACTCAGCGCCAAGCGCCGCAAAGCTCGCTCGTCTGGCTTGGCCGTCGGACCCGCAACGTCTAGTGCTATATGAACTCAGTACGCTAGGCTGCTGCTATCGTGCGTATAAAACTGACTCCGGAGGGCTCAGCTGTATCGTACTGCGCTACAGGTGCCGTCTGTCTGTCTGTGTAAGCCGTATAGCAGCGGGCTGTGGATATTCGTACGGATTCCAGCTTGTGCTACTTGAACCGTTAAATATTACTACCTATGATATTTTGATCCGAAAAATCATACATTTTTCAAAAAAAAATTTCTAAACTTTCCGCTTAGAGTTTTCTGATCTGCATTCAATGAACAATAGGTCGTGTGGTGATCGAAAGCTTAGAAACTTCCCTAGGTAAATAAGAGCTGACATCTGTAAAGGTAAAGTCAACTTAGACCNAACCCACATGCACTTGTTTGTGCTGCAGGTATAGGCCCACTGGCCCCATATGAGCAAGTGTAGTCGCAGTCGCCCTCGGGTCACCAAGAACTATGGCGCCAATTTGACGGAAGGAACAAATGACCCAAGACCTCCCACCCCCTCATCTCTGAGGAAGGCAGTGCCGCCACAGCGCCGTGCATGCATACACAACTGCCGAGTCAGCACACCAAGATCTGCAAAGAACTCGAGTGTCTGGCGGAGTATCGAACCAGCGAGCGATACAAGGTGTTAGAGCTGAATAATAATAATAATAATAATAATAAAATCATTTATTTTTCTCATAAGGTACTGTGGCCGACAAGATTAGGACACAGCGCCTGAGGTTTTCATGATTAAAGCTAACTTAAGAATAA
>LQNS02004412.1:12898048-12911958 GCA_001587735.2 Parhyale hawaiensis | reverse complement strand
TTTCACTTTGGAGAATGTTAGATGCAGAACTCGTCAGTTCAGTCGGTGCTTTGTGCCCTGGTCTGTTGGGGTTTGGAATTCATTGCCGGCATCGGCTTTCGGTCGTGTTGGCCTGCAGGCGTTTAAGTCAGCAGTTAATGGCTTTTTGTTGGATTTTCTTTAGCAGCGTTTCGGGCTTGTCGGTGTTGCAAACTGCTTCATTTGGGTTGTACTCCCTGTCCGTGGCGGCCCGGGCGTGAAGTTTTTAATAATAAGTACAGTAAGGATATATAGGCCCCTAATTTCGCTTAGCAACGCACGTATTAAACTTGCACCTCAGAGCGACCCCAAGATAACCCAGCACCGAAGCTACCTAGGAATGTTAACTTCAGGGCGGCCGTTCATTTTGTGAGTGTGTACAAGGGGTTTGGGTCAGGTTGCGTTGGTTCGCTCAGAACACATTGTGGCAAAAAATATTCAGTAACGCTAACGCGAAAAATAATGGAAGCAATGAACCGAAAACCGGTGAATTTATGGCTGTTTCGTAATTTTTTAAGGAGAATTCTTACGCTATTTCTTAGTGCATCCCCAAATTTCTCCAGGAAATGGTCGTAAATCTGACAGCAACACAAGTCACTATAATTGAAAAATTTCAGTGTTAGTGGAAAAAACGACGGCAACAATAATATCCCCCTCTCCCCCCTCCCCCCAAAGAAAGTTGTCGACTTCTGTAAGTTTAGAGTGGGGTGTATTTTTAATACGTTAGCTTAAATCTGATCAAAAAGGAGTAAGAGTGGGTTCAAGTTCGGATAGATTCAACAAAGTAGATAATACGTTGAGATGGTTAGATCAAGTACCTTGTTAATTTAGATTAGATAGATGGTAGTAGATGAGCTACAGACCCATTCCCAGAAAGAAGCCGGGACTTAGGCTCTGGCTCTCTATGAGCTATTGCCATTGTGTCAGAATGGAAATCTGAAGAAGAAAAGAAGAAGAAGAGAATAAACTGAGCCAAGGAGTTAATCGTGCAGGCGCGATTGGTCGCTGCACATCTGCTTAGCTCGGATACGTTACTCGTTACTTTACATTTTGTTAGAGTTCAATTCAGTAATAATAAGATGCATGCACTATGCTAAATCCCATAGTTTGAGCGATACAAGCAGAGCTCACATGGCAAAAATATGAAAAAAAAATTATACTAGAACAATATCAGATACTAAATATAATGTCGGCTAATTCTAATATTTAAGTAACGTTTCGGAAGATAGTATCCCATCCTCAGAAAAAAAAAATCAAATTTGAATCTAAACCTATGAATCAATTTTTTTTTTAATTTGGTTATGCGCGATTCGTGGTGGTTGTACTCGCTCTTTAAATAAAGAGAGCATATTATTTACATAAAGAGACCAGTACGTATGACATTCTGCTTGAGGCAGGCAATTTGTACGGCCCAATTTGTGAGAGAAGCATTTATCAGATAATATTTGATACATAATTGCCCCAAAATTTCTAATTATTTTTTGGGTCGGTCTTGGTACTGTCTAGAGTTTTTCACAGTCTGAAGAAAACTCTTTGCTTATTGCATTCAAGCACCGTACCTACTTGTAGACATGAACGGGCCTCCAGAGGACATTTGTAGCCTCTACTGTTACTTTTTTCTCGAGTAGTGCTATATATGTTCATTCATATTATATACGTATTTTATGAATGTATTATTGCTGTATCAAGGGTTTTTACAGATGAGCCATAAATTGCACGCCGATGCAGTCTTCTAAAAACACTGAATGTGCAGTATCTTTTAAAAAACTACTTCGAGATTATAACAGCTCTTGGGGTTGCTACGCTAAGCATGTCATCATAGTCTTCAAGAAAAGAAATAACCTACAGTGTTTAATAATACAAAACTAGTAAAAACTCACAAAATACACAAAGGACCAGGGGCTCATTAATGTGAGTGTGATACTCCCACTTGCCACACAAAACACTCAAGCACCGCAAAAAGCGGCACAAAAAACGGCGCCTGTTGTCCCCCGTTGTTTAGTGCGACCAAAAAACTCGCAGCCGCGCGTGGCCACGCGAGCACGCAGGTATGTGCACAGGTGTTGGCCAACCGAGTTAATTGAGCATGATCGTGCGTGCGTGTGTGTTTTTTGTAACCCTTTAAGAAAATATGCAGTTTCCGAAAATTCTTCAATTTGGGAGGATTAATGCCTAAACACTAAGTCACTGTTGGATGGTTTCGGGTTAAGTCGGCAAATTAAAATATTTCTTTTTAATATGTGCTACAGTGTGCTACAGACGAGTGATGTAAATAGCGAGTAAAACTCTAATTGAAAAGAGACTTGCAGTTGGATCGTGCGCATTATGCCGGGGACACACCAGACAGTCGTACGCTCAACTTATGAACCGACGTCCAGCTCGCAAGTCGTCCCGCTTAAACAGTGAAAATCGGTATCCAAGATATCCCTGAAAACTGCTCAAATTGAACGTCCACTCATGAGTTGAGCTTGCGAAAACATAACATGCCCTCGGCGTCACCTTGGCAGACTACTGCATTAACGAACAACACTTTCACGTGCATCTACCTTACCTTGAAAATTCTTCGGACTAGGTCCGGGTGGTGCTATTCATGCCGCTCATCTCGTGCAAAGGTGATGCTGCATTCTGTGACCAGTGGCATGGCTAGTAGCGAGTTATCCCCGCATTGCACGTAACCGCTTACAGATTGTCTCTCTGGCATTTCCAATAAGTGTTTGTCCGGTAAGTTTTCATACGTGAGAGTTTCAATACCCGCCGCATTTCGACTGTGACTGGGCATTTTGTTGAAGAACCTCGTACCCGGGACCGTAAGTGAAGCTATGAGAAAATTGGTAGCTATTGTATCACCAGTATTTCCGATCGGAATTTACACCTCACAAGTGCGACCAATAAACTAGAGCATAAATACATGGATTGCCTCTGGCCAGCTGCTCAGTGGCACACGCGTACAAAAAATACACAGGAAGAATGGATCGCGTGCTGTCCAGGTACAGGGCCGGTGTCGTGAAAGAGGTACTCAGCTCAGGTAGTGTGTGCCCAATGGACCTGCCAGCTGGAACAGGCCGCTGCAGTGTGTACGCTGTTGTACATAATAGACGGCAGTGTGTGGTAAAGATTGTGGCCTCCCGAGAGGATGTGCCATAATATCAGTTAACCAGAGGGCAGGCCTCAGGAGCCTGAAAGTTCATGGCTTTAGATGATGTTTTTTTTTTTAAACTAGTGGTTCATGGCTTCAGTTTATGTTAATTGACCTAGTAGTACATGGCTTTAGTTATTAACCTCGCAGCTCAAGGCTTTAGTTTATATTAATTAACCTAGTGGTTCAAGGCATTAGTTTATGTTAATTTACCTAGTACTTCATGACTTTAGTTCATGTTTATTAAGCTAGTGAATCTTGGCTTTAGTTATTGTTCATCAACCTAGACATTCATGGCTTCAGCTTACGTCAGTTAAACATTTTCTGCAGTTGTGAAAAAAATATTAGACTATTGGGCTTTACCGAAGGCGAGAGCTCTTTTTATACCATCAAACAAAAAAAAAAAAAAGATATGAGGAATATTTCAAGGAGGAATATGGAAGTACGACGGTTCCTTGTATTTTCGTCAGTTTCAGTAAGGAAAAGTATATTACACACCTTTATGGGGTAAGTGACCATACTTGGCTACTTTTTCGCTATTCACTGGGCTGGTTGCGTGGGGGTTTGTCAGCCTCATGGAGTTTCTCCGTTCCCACGTCGCCAGTCTAGTGTGATTTAATTATAATGATAATATTTCCACAACGCACTTCCAAGACAAGCGTTTTTCAGCTGCTTGCTTATGGTCTAATGTTGTAAATATTGTCGTTAATATGGATGAAGAAGTCAATTCTACAATGTGAAAATTTAGTGAAGAAAAGGAAAAAGCGGTCATTAAGAGAAATAGCGTGATAATAGAGTAAGATATACTGCTAGGCAAAATGTTGTTGGGGGGCGGCGAGAACGTGTTAAGAAATAAACTGAAATACTTCATTGATGAGTGAAATGAATCAAGAAACAGAGTACAACATGAACACATTTAGTGAAGATCCATGGTTGGTAAAAACAGTATTACGACGTGAAAGGCTGTGAGAAGTAAGATGTGATACGTGATATGCATATTGAGAAAATGAGAGGTGAGAAAAATGAATACGGCGTTATTGCGAATAATAAAAGAGTGAAACAAAGGGTTCTAAAAATTGTATCGAGTAAGTTCAATGTTTATAATAGAACTCCTGAAGTTCACTTATTCAGGACGTTCTAATGCGCTGTAAGCATATTTGTCGTCTATTGCATATGCAAACTATAGGAGAAATAACTCTCGTAGCGACAGAGAGCAGCTAAGTATATGTAAGACTGTACTAAACTTCTTTGAGGCACCGAGGCACTCGCGTTTTATACAGGCATTTACAAAGCATTTCGTTATGCATGGAAATGCTTAATTCGATTTCTTTTTCGTTTGAAACTCACAGATGGTTAGTTGCTTCAAGTTTCCAGGGAGAGAGCGAAACGATGAAACTGATTCACTGAATTTTTTGGCATCGATTAAATCCCGCTAAAAAATAGGGAATTTCTCTCTACATATGCAGCTAGCCAACAAAATAGGGTTGATGAGAAGCATTAACGACGTACAACCGTGGGAAATGGAGGCAGAGAACAGCAGCAATGACGCGAGCACAGAAAAGTTCCCACAGACACACAGGGCCGGGAGGCTGCAAGCTCCTATGACACAATGCGCTGTAGCATTTGATGGAGGCTCGTACTACTTTCTATATGTGGGTCTATGGCAGAGTGTGCACCCTGAGTACGGGCGTAGGGTGCTGGAAGGGAGTACAGTAGAGGCTCTAAAATTATTCCTGACCGCCCCAACAGATAGAATAGTACTTAAAGGTCAGCCAAAAACTTTGCTAGTGGTGGGTACGAGAGATCAGTATGTAGCACGCACGACTATGTATAGCTGAAACTACGAATACATAGATTATACTAAGCTCTAGTTATAGCGATGCAACCCTAGTACTTTTACATTGGTGCAGATATGTCGTTTGCTTTATGGTATTTATAATTCTGAGGTTTCACTAGCCATTTTAAAGAATTTAACAAGAAACAGTATGCTGCAACAAAAGCGGCCAACATAGAGACATATAAAGAGATGTAAGTAATACCCAGATGTAAATAACATAGCTATACTCTTCACTGGTGATTTCAGGCGAAGCATAACGATATGAATGACTTCATTAATAAAATCAAAATCACCAAAAAATTATAATGGCTTTACTGAAGATATTGTACGGAATTGACGTCGTCCCGAGACTTATTCGTAAATTTAATTTTGAATGTTTTAACAAATAATGTGTTTGTTCGCCGATGAAAAGGCTGTCAAACGTAGCTGTTCATCGTTTGGGTGCAGTAAGCTAAGTCTGTTTATTGCATTTTACACATGGCTTACGTCATCTGTCCTAGGTAAAATCAGCCCTTAGTTTGTAGTCTATGCATTGCTCATTCTACGTTCCTCGTCAAGACACACCTGCTTCTCGTTATATGTTAGAGTTCTATTCGCAAAAAAGTACTTTTAAGATGAATTCGTATCCATCAAATCTATCTACATTATATAAAGGGGATTACGTTCCATAATCAAGCAATGCCCTTTAAAAAATGGTAAATCTTGCACTTTTTTCACTATAATATTCTCTAAAACAGATCTCATTCATAACAGTACTGAATATTACAACAATCTATAAATATATTGTAAAAAAGCAGGGATACTTTTTGGTGGCGTTGCCTCCCGTGCTCAACTCACATTTAGTCATCGAGCTAGCGAAGCTCGTAAGAGCAAATTCTTCTCGGAAAAAGAGAATCAATTGCTCGCAACTGTCCGTTTGCATATAAGTGAATTTGCATAGAACAAAGTCGCACATACGGAAACCTGGTTTAAGTTACCTTAAGCGTCCTGTTTATTGGTGCACACGCGCTGCCCAAGTTTCAAATCCCCTGTTGTGTATATTTCATTCTATCCGCTACGTTTTGATATCTTTGAGCTGCCCTGTAGTATTTACTTCATCCTTTATATTGTCTATCTCTCATGCAATATAAATGCTTCGCTATCGGCCATTTTCCCCACACGGACACAAGATGCCCTCGTGCTTACGTCCCCGAGCACGGCTTATATCGATCGCAACTCTAATTTCTGGGCGCCTCGATGTAACTTTTTTGGATTTTTGTGAATTTATGGAGCGTGCTTATCGATTAGACATGAGAGGAGCGACCCCTGGTTTTTATGAAGCAAAAATAATGCATGGCGACCGTGACAGGCCTCATGCGAAGGGTAAAATCGATCGAGTGCCATGTATTTCTTTTGTGGTGCAGTGAACATTACTCGGGCTGGAGGGACGACACTGGACAGTAGCCATTACGGAGCGCGTGCTGCAAATAGGACTTGGGTTAGATCAAGGGCGGCTAGTCTTATTTTATCCTGACTTGTGGAAGGGGAAAATGAGAACATTACATCGAAAGAATAATACGGTACATTTGCTTCTATAACATAAGTATCGATTCATATTTTATTGAACGTATAACAAAGGCAAGTCCCGAGAAGAGCTTCCCGTGTGTTACTAACTTATGGACGGAAAACTGAGATATTACATTGGAAAAATAACGTGGTATATTTGCTACCATAGAGAGCGCAGATCAAGAACAGACCGAAATATATGCAAGATCCATGGGTATGTCAGTGGAGGAAATAACTTATGGAAAATAATTTAACCCATTTACTTATTTAAGCAAAACCAGAGGGCGATATGTGTGTACAGAAAAAATAACGTACTTGCAGTATAGAAGCGCTAGATAGTAGTCTTGCATTGTAGAAGGAAAGGATTCAACAGGAGCTGTTACTTTTTCAATAGAAAAATTACATTTGTATGCGTATAATAAACAATTTATTCTAGTATAGTTTTAACACAGGTCTTTCCTAACATAAACGCAGTGAATTGGAGGCTGAGCTAGGGGTTTATTTTGTATTTTTCTTAAACCTTAAGTTCTGTATGAGAACACCGTAAGCGTTTATCTAATAGCTATGAGTAACTATAGCGAGTTAAATTGAATAAATCTGTTAATTATTTGGAAATATCTACTCGATGACTAATTGTGCAGGGAAAATCTCTCATTGTTTGAAGAAACGTATATCAGATTTTCACTCCCTGTTATGGAAGAAGAAAATGGGTAAAAAGTCTTAAATATTATAATTATTTATTTATGGGCGAAGGAAACCTCTACTGTACAATATATAAAAAATTATACGGTGTCTTCATTTTAAGGAATCCCACGGTACTCCTGTTTGAAAAATACCCGTGACGTGCACTCCATAGAAAGACAATTTAGTTCACGTATACCTTGTAAAGAACAGTTTGCTGTGCTACAGATCTTTTATATTCTTACTTAGATACCTAGGAATCAGAAATAATGAATGCGACAAACAGGTATATATAAGATAGTATGAATAAATGAACAAAAAATAAATAAGTATATAATAAAGTCCGCAGCACGATACCAAACCAACCACAAAAATTCAATCTATGTATTAAATGACCACAAACAATGCAGTGAATAGAGCTGATGTAACGGTAGGTTCCGCTTCATGGAAGGAGGTCGAAAAAAAGAAGATATTTTCCCATGAAGTGCGAACTTGAAGTGCTTACCCGGAAAGTGCAGGTGACTTGCGGTTAGACTCTCCGTCTATGTTTGTTTGTGATAACAGTTTTGGGGATCTTAGGGCTAGTCTTTGAGCACTGGAACTTACTGATGGGGATGGTATTAGAATGAGAATGTTGATGCAAACCTATAAGTTGAATACAGATTGCGGGCTACCATTACCATAGACGAAGTTTGTCACAACTGTGCCTACTTTAATCAGTTTTGAGGTGTTATTTTATGATGTTATTAATAATAACTATAACTGCAGTATAATAACAACGACAATATTATTAGTCTTTCTATTGCTATTTTTACTACTACTACTACTACTACTACTACACAACCGCCACTACTTCTATTATGACTATTGCTATTATTATTTCTACTACTTGCTCCGATCATTGCTATTATCACCACTATTAATACCAACGCTATCTTCCAACGGCCATAATAATCTTTGAATATAATCTAATTCAACTATCTTTACCTTGTTCGAAAATCATTCCTGAGCTTTCGATTTACAGCTCATGGTTAACTGCTCAGGATTGAATTGCAAGCGCTCATCGCATACCGATTACGCTTGAGACAAACCGAAAACGTCCTCCCTGAAATCTCATCAGCGCTGGCGATAGTTGTACTACCTCACACTCGATCCAGAGTTTCGAAACAAACATTGCGGATCCTGGTCACTATAGAAGTTGAAGCTCCTCTCATTACATTTTTTACCTGAAGGGTCACTTACATTTTTTTTTCTCTCCTACAGAACATTCTTCCTACCTGTCTTAGTAATTCAGCTGCCGTATGCAACTCTTATAGACTTTCGGCCGCCCAAGAGGAGTTACGAATGTGACGTTTGGGGGGGCCAAGAATTTTGTTAGGGTACTGAAAGTCGAAGAAGCAGTCCTCTTTCTCCTGGTGAAAACAGCCTTCACGAGAACTTTGGAAATCCCAAAATAAAAATATACCCAAAGTACTCTCGTATGTAATTTACTCGTGAACTAACTATATCAATCACTAAGGATATCGCCACATATCATATATATCAATTAATAAAACACGCTCCATCGTACGATCTCTTATCTCACCAAAAACTACTCATGTTCCTGAATACAGAAGGCGCCTTTTGTTATCTGCGAGAGTGTCGAGATAAAACAGAAGGGCTACTATATGGACTCCATATATCTTCACTGGTAATAAATGACATGGTAATTACCCTACTTAAAACTTAATCTTATCGCTTAAAATCTGTGTTGGGTCACCGAGACGTGTCCTTTTTTTGGAAGTGGTACTCCTCTGATGCATGTGAAACTACAACACTCCTCAGAGAAGATTATGCAGATAACACGGCCCACTGGTGTACTTATAATAGCTGTAAGATCGACAAGCCCTGGAATTTAAGACCTTGTTGCTCTTTGTTCAACATTAATTTCTTCGTAAAAAATTAATTTGAAATCGGTTAAAGTGAAGAACTTATGCTCCCGTACATTAATTTGAAACAAAAAATTCGGAAGAATATGTATGATCGGTTTGTGAAATGGAGATTTAATGATTCGGGATACATTTTAATCGTTTCAAACCGAACTGTGGACAAGATAATATCATTTTTGAATCTTTAGTCAAAATTATATGGCTACTTTTTAGAATATAGAATTTATAAAAATCTTGCTTTTCGAAATTGGAGATTTTTCTGTCCTGCTCTAAAAGAAATTCCACTACGCTGAGACACGCTGACTTTTATCTGCTGTCTAATACCCCTTACCTATTCATGTTCCTCGTATATAGGGATAACAAAAACGGGCATGTTTTTTTTTCGTTGAAGTCATTCTTATTCTCCTGCTAAAGTTTTTACACTGTTGATGCAGGCTTTCGCTGAATCGAAAACTGCAAATAGTACTCAAATATGCTCGTATGCTGTTCGTGTCTCTGGGAGTGTTCTATATACTGGGCCTGCAGGGCTCGACTTGCCCTAAATCACAGCCAGGTAAGCTGGCTTTGACTCGCTACATTGAGTTTCAGGCATTGAACCTCAATGGGTTACCTTTGACACTTCTAGAAACTCAATCTTACTCCGTAAAATGGAGCTTCCATCCGGTTCAATATATAATCTCGTTGCTTCTAACCCCTGCAATGCGATTAACAATTGACAAGGCCAAAGGCTCTGCCTAAAGTTTCGGACAAGTCAAGTCTTGAAGGCTTAATTTTGGAGCCCAATCGAACATGCCCTATGTCAATGATGGACTGCCACATTATTAAAAAGCACTGCAAATTGTGCTGCTTAATGGCTAGAAAACTCAGAACGCAGAGAGAACCTTAAAACTAGAGCACTCTGAGAGCGCATACCTCCGCCATGCGAGGCAACGGTAACGAAAAATTCAAATTGGCTCTGAAACCATGATTTTCTTTGCATCAATTCCAGAATCCAACCATTTGTGCCTTTTGATAGTAATAACAGTTTATGCAGTTTTCTTGAAGATCCGTTCGTAACTTTTTTGAGTTATGATGCTAACAAATATTATGACAAACATGGGTCAAACATACAAATGAATCATCCGATCTGCACCAAAATTTAATCATTTATGTCTTTTAACATTACTAACAACTTCTACTAATTTCGTAAAGATTTATTGATAATTTTTTTGAGTTAGTGTGCTAACAAGCATAACAGTAAAAACAGTAACAAACGAACGAACGGATCATTACTAAAATTTGGTCATTTGCTCTTCATGATATACGTAACAACTCATGTATATTTCATAAAAATCTGTCCATAACTTTTTGAGTTATGGCATTGAGAAAAAGAGGCACACAAACAAACAAACGGATGTACGGATCTTCACCAAAAGGAAATCATCTATTCTTCCTAACATATACCTAACATTCCCTGTAAATTTCGTTAAAACCCATCCATATGTATTTGAGTTATGTTGATGACAGACAGAATAACAGATACGACGAAAACTTAACCTGTAATTACCTCCATGGAGGTAAATAAATCATCCCGAGAGTAATTCTACTTTCTAAGACGTCAAGAATATGCAGTACGTTTATTTATGTTCTAAATATGTTCAATCCAAATATCATAATGCTCGCTATATGAAATTGCGCCTGGCACAACACCAGTGGCTCACCGAGACATGTATTAATGATGACGCCATAGGTATGTCGTGGAAAAGCTCAAGGTGCTCTTAGAAGCTGCCCGTCTGTGCTTTCATTAGTCTGTGGTGCATATGCGCTTCAAAGTCCAATAGGTCCCTGCTCATTATGAATGCTGTGCAACTATCTCAGCCAGTATATGATTAACGTCATAAACAGAAGTGGTACTGGAAGGCGTACGTTTGTTTTTGGTAAGCGCATTTGTTTCTTCGATTTGTACAGGCCAGCACTAAATTAACGATAGGCCTTATCTGTCGCTGTGATGAATCACACACGCTTCAGTGTTGTCTGGTGGCAAAACATGTCAAGAGGTGCTGAAAACTTCATGGTTCTGCGCAGAATAAGACATGTGCGGCATATATGCATCTGCTGCAGCTCTTGCTGCAGCGCACCTGTTAGCGTTTTGCACATTGAAAGTAGCTGTTGATAATAAGTTTCAATGTTAAAAACTCAAGTTTGTTTGCGTTGTCGGTTTTAATCTTGACATCAGTTTTGATCTTAAAATTTCAATTCTAAATTGCTCTCAAAGTTGATTTCAACTTTGATATAATTTTTTATTTAAGATTCTCGAGTTTGATTTTGCTCTCATTGTCAATATCAAATGCGAAGAAAATTTCCATTTCAAATTGTAGATTTCGATTGTTAATCACTATATCAAATTACGAGCAAGAAGAAAAGGTGGAGTACAGAGCTGTTTGAGACCGAGTCATAATATTAAAAATCACTAATCCTCGTATTTGAAATCTTCTCAGTTTTTGAACAATATATATATATTTAACAAATACCATCTATAATATAGGGCATACCTACTAGTACTTCCAATGTGACTCGTCTACCTAGTATGCTTTTGATGAGATTTTTTTCTTCTAGGCATTTTTTGATAAAAAAAACCGCTCAAATAGAACTCAGTTGACGTAGATAGCTGCTTGAAAATAACCCTTAAGTAAAAGTTTCGACAAACACATACCGTCATGCATGACCTGAAATTCGACCTACAGTAGTAAACTTCCGTCGCTGAATCATAAATTTTGCCGTTAAAAAAGTCTAGGAAGGCCGTCGTGTTCAAATACTCGCTTTGAGGCGTGCACGACACCTCCAGGACGAGCAGCCGTTTCCCAATTGACGAAGGGAAGGTCAAAGTGACAACGAGCGCTCTTTATTTAAAGTAACGATTCTGTCTCGCTTAATTTAGCTCGATATTTTCTTTGAATGCCGTATGTTCATTACAGTTAGCAGAATCATTTGTTATTTATCTCCAATATTCAAGCTCGATAACATACGTAACTCGATATTTCGATAATTAGCGCAACAATATAAAAATTAACTCGATGAATTAATAGTTAGCTTGATAATTCAATGATAGCTGTCTCAGTTAACTGCTTCGCTGGAAATTCCACTGCAGCTTCAAGTGCAGCAGGATGATGATACTTGCCTTGGTTGAATGCGTCGTTGCCGAGCTGTTATGGTTAAATGCATAAAGAAACGGAGTGGTTTAAATTATGATCTTTGGTTCGTGACGAAAGCGTTATGACTTCCCTGGAAACTGTACTGGAAAATTATGAAAGTGTGCTTTGTATTTCCTGATGGAATTAGACCTGTGACTACCTGCTAGGTTGCTTGAAAGTAGCAACTAATAGCAAGTAAAAAAGAGGAAAACTGTTCCTTGCGAAGCTCAAAAAAAAAAAAAAAAAATCAGTTCACGCTGGACAGTAGCAGAAAATTGCGGTGAGGGAGGAACAGCGAGCCGAAAATTGTCCTATTCTGTCGGCCCATCGGCGGCTTCACGCCATTGTGGCGCATCTTACGCGCCTTTCAGTTTCTGTTCAGACGACGAAGTCAAGATGAAGAGATCCTAAAAAGTGGCCGCCGCTTCTGAATGCTTTGGAATTAGCGACCGCAGGCTGGAGAGGCTCAAAGGATCTTTGTTGGGAGGCGGACGCGTGCGGCGGCTGAAGGGTTACGGAAGTTACTGCAGTAACTCTCTCTGTGCGCCTATCATAGGAAGTTACCGCAGTAATTCGTAGCCTCGTTACTGCTATTATTGGATGTAACCGGGGGGGGTATTGAGATAGAAAACAATGAAGATAGTACCGTTCACTGACGTCCTTGAGAAAGAGAACACTGAAGATAGTATTCTTCAATGGCGTTATTGAGATCGAAAACAATGTAGATAGCATCCTTCAAGGGCGTGTAACTCATTTTCTTATTACTTCTATCATAGGAAGCTCCTACTTGGAAACTTCAAAGCACTAATTCGATTATTTCAGACGCCGTGTAGACATAAAACAAATGCCTAGGATTTTCACTAGGTAATTAGCTTATTAATGCTGACACAAAAGAGTAGAAAAGGCATCTCTTTCTCTCTCTCATTTTTGTTACGGGAAGTGAATTTCTGCTGTTGAATCAAATTGAGAAACAATGCAGCTCCCTATTTTGATTTATATTAGAGGAAGTGAGCTTTGTACTGCGATATCGGACTGGCTACAATCTCTCTCTATTGATTTATACAAGGGGAGGTGAGCTTGTGATGCTCATGTTAATTGTAATAAAGTTGCGCCCCGCACTATTTGATTGTCATTATAATTAGGAAAGCCAATCGATCGCTGGTGTTCATGTCAAAATGATAAAACTCAAACGTACATCTTTAATCGCCTTTAGCATAAGAACACAAACGGTATTATAGTTTTGCGATCCTGACAAGAAATGATAAAATTCTCTCGTCTTTGTGACGATTAATTTTATAGGGAGCAGGACTGATGATTAAATTCTAAATATCAGTTTTTCTTTCTTCTCACAATGACTTTAGTTTTTCCGAAAAGTTTAGGGCTTTAGCAATGTGATATGTAGTAGCAAAAACGGTCAAAAACTCAAGCACAAAGCTCGAAGAACGACCTCAAGTCAGCATTTGGAATAGACTCCCTTCCGACGTTGTTAGTGCGGAATCAGTTAACGCGTTTAAAAATCGTCTTGACTTACATTGGGAGAGACATCCCCCACAGCTAAGGATTCCTCCTCCAGGAGTCGCACACTCTTAACGGCT
>LQNS02004412.1:12880834-12898041 GCA_001587735.2 Parhyale hawaiensis | reverse complement strand
TCCTAAATCCGTTTTCTTCTCTCTTCCGCTCCAACTACACTGTCTGACATCTTTAACTCCGCATATCAGCGGCTATTGATCATAATTTTATGTATTCGTGATCGTCTCTTTTGCTGAGACTCTTCTCCCTCCTCGTTTTTTTCTCTCTTCTTCTCTTTCCCCCAGTCGTTTATTTCCTACTCACTTAATGGCAATGGCTCATAGAAGGCCGGGGCGCAAGTTTCGGTGTCTCTTTGAGAATGGGCCTGTTGGTTCGTGTACTGCCGCCTATCTAATCTAATATGGGGCAACACAGCGCTGCTGTAAATAATGACAGTAAATATATAAGCTACTTTATTCTTTCAAAGCTCGCAATGTACCAAAGTTCTCTGTACCATACATAATTAACTGCGGCCCTTCATGAAGAAATTTTATATTCAGCTTCCTTCAGATGCAGGACATAAATGGATGCGTTTACAAGTTCACTAATGAACTTCAAGCTCTCGCCTTATCAAAACTGTCTTCTACTGAAGCACTTTTCGAACCGTTTCAAAAACCATTAAGCATTGACGTTATCTCCTGCACACAGGTGCACTGTTTACTTCACCTACCCAGGTAACGCTCGAAGATTAACGATATCCCTTTCCCGCACCTTAAGTGAAAATCTTGGGGAAATGCTTTTCTTTCGACGTAGTACTGACCTCATGTCCAATATATAGCTAATCCATAAGTAGTAAGCGTCGCGTAACAT
This sequence comes from Parhyale hawaiensis, assembly GCA_001587735.2. NCBI lineage: Eukaryota > Metazoa > Arthropoda > Malacostraca > Amphipoda > Hyalidae > Parhyale > Parhyale hawaiensis. The sequence goes on along the minus strand of LQNS02004412.1, from coordinate 12,897,311 downwards.
TTGAACTTGTACGTGTAAACAGACGAACTTTTATCGCAGGTTGGTATGTGTACCAGTATCTTTTATAAAAAACTTGCAGGAACCACTTTTCTGTAGTTTCAGGGCAGCAATAAAACAACATTTTAGCTAGGAAATTTATCTGCAGTGTAGTTGTATAGCTGGCATATACATATCAGTATATAAGTATATACATATAAGTATATAAGCAACATATAGTATGTTCCGTAAAAACTTGCAGGAGCCACATTTCACTAATTTCATGGCATAGATCAGTAATACCATAAAAAAATTTAAAAGAACCATGTTTCTGTTGTTTTATAGCAGTCACATATCATTATTTACAAAAAAAAACTTGCAAATATGACGTTTCCGTAGGTTAAATTGTAAGGTAGATGGAATAGGCAATTAACAAAACATCATGTAAGTTAGCTAGCTTACTAGCTCCTTAATGAAGATTTTATTTCCTATTCTTTCTACGGCATTTTTCATGAGCGAGTGCGTCATAAGAACAAATTATGCGCAGCAAATACCGAAGGAAGTTTACTACGTTGGGACATAAATGAGAAATCTAAAGAAGTAACGTTACTTTCTGCAATAGTTTCTGGTCTCTGTAATGTAGTTAGCCTTCTGCACTTTTTTGTAGAGCCTCAGAAAGTAACGTTACTCCTTTAGTGAAAATCATATGGTAAAATGTTAAGAGCAATTAGTTACCTCCGCCAAGGAGAATATGTTTTCTTCGGCTTTCTCTGTCTGTTATTCTGTCTGTCATCAAGATAACTCAAAAAGTTACGGACGGATTTGGATGCAATTTCAGGGATTGTTAAGTATGTTAGGAGGAACAGATGATTAACTTTTGGTGAAGATCCGGTCATCAGTTTGTTTGTTCGTTTGTCTGCCTCATTTTCGCCAATGCCCTAACTCAAAAAGTATGGGACGGATTTTTATGAAATATACACGAGTTGTTAAGTTTATTACGAAAAGTTAATGACAACATTTTTGTGATGATCTGTTAGTTCGTTCGTGTGTTTGTTGCTGTGTTTGATTTTGTTCATTTAGTGCAATAACTCAAAAAGTTCTGAATGGATCTTTAGGAAATTTACAGGAACTGTTAATGATGTTAAAAGACATAAATGATCAAATTTTGGTGCAGATCGGTTGGTTCGTTTGTATGATTGACTTATGTTTGCCATAATGTTTGTTAGCAGCATAACTCAAGAAATTATGAGCGAATCTTCAAGAAAAATTGATAAACTGTTATTACTATCAAAAGGTACAAATAATTAGATTTTGGTATTGATACAAAGAAAATAAAGATTTCAGAGCCAATTTGAATTTTTCGTTACCATTGCCTTGCTTGGCGGAGGTATGCGCTTTCCGAGTGCTCAAGTTAGTATTTTGCAACCGGTATTGAGCTTTGTTTCATCATCTATAACAGACATTATACGATCTACCCACACTCATGTGTGACGCTTGGCAGACGCTTACTTGTATATATATATATATATATATCAGTACAATTTTTTCCAGAGCTAGCGTATATAGGACGTAATGAACTTTCACTAGGAGTTACCCTGAAAACTTTATTTTCCATTTTTGCAAGCCTAAAAAAGAAGTTGATACAATATTAATGAACGCTCTGTAGAGTAGCACATATTTAGCAAAATTTGGTATTATACCATCCTCTTAAATCAGTAAACATAGTTCTGTAGTTTTGTGTATCTTCCCTTCATTGAGGCACTATCTTAACTCTCTCGCAAGACCTTTTCACTAGCCCCTGCATGTTCAGACAGTCCAAAGGGTTTTTATGAATGGAAAAGCGTCAAGTCCATCCATTATAGAGACATAATGAGCCCCTTTTGTATGTTCAGCAGGTTTTAAGGGTCAGTCAGAGGATCATATCAACCCGTTAGCACCCCAGTAAAGTGTCAGCACTCCAATAGTAAGAAAAAAATTGCATGGACTCACCGCGGGTCACTGCAGAATTTCATCTTCATTGTCATGAGGCATTCGACATTCCATGAGGTGATTGCGATGGCGTGCGTGGGTTTCTTCGAGGTTACGTACGTTCATACGACGTTCAAGTATTTGGTGTGATCGTCTCCATTTACATAAATGTCATTAAATTGGCGGGGTTAATGTTGGATAACTGATATTTATATTTAAGCAATCTTCACTTTTGAGAGTCCGTTGTCTGTTACACAAATTTTGTTTATATTGCTCTATCATGAAGGAGCGTAGAATGCATACTAGTTTTTTGTTACGCAGGATAGGCCATTTGTTGAGTTTTCTTAAAATAGATAGGAATATAGAGTGGTACCAAAGTGTAGCTATCTTGATTAAGAATAAACTGTGAATCAATTTCACTTTCTTCCACTTTCATTTTAGTAGCAGATTAATTAAGTTTCACTTAATACTGTGCTATACAGTAATCATATAATCACAAGGTTTATATTAATAAAATCTCACAAAGTCATTGGAATAACTGTATTCAAAAGAGCACCCTCGATGCATTCATAAAGTTTTTTTTTTTTTCTGTAGCAAAAACAGATCAAGTCTTACTGATTTCCATACACAAAGTTGTAATACAAAAAGCAAAACACAAACTTACTTAAAAAATTAAGTGGTGAGCAGTACTAAAGCTTCACTTCTGATACGTTCGAGCTTCGTGCAGTTTTTCACAATCAACTTTATGTCGCGATACTCGTACCCGGGCCGCATTCCCATACCTATCATAGTCTCTAACCATTAAAATAAATTATTTTACCAAAACAACGTAGCCAATAGAATAAAAGGGCAGATTTGTCCTCTGAAGTATTTAATTCAAGAGGCCGAGCGTCTCTGACCAAGTCGTGTCCATGAATGAAACTCTCAACCTTCCAAACAAGGCGAGGCCAGAGGTAAAGGGTTGAGCGCAGCAGAGAAAGTGTCTGTCCGTCTGCAAATTATTCAGGCAAATCTCTTGCAAAACAAACTCATGCTTCGTTCTTTTCGCAGCTTACAGCAGAGTTCCACCAGTTAACCATCACACTGTGACTAAGTTGCAATGCACAAGCACAAAAAACGTTTCATTAGCACAAAACGGCACACATGCGCAGGTTGCCAGCTGTGTGCTGTGTGTTGGCGGCACAACCGCAGCAACGCGACCTGCAATCGGTCAAGCAACTCTACACCGACTCACTTTGTCTCGCTTCAAACCACTCGCCCTTGCTGCAATTTCTACACGAATTTTCGCTCAAACTTTAGTCACATTTTACAGTTTGGTTTGGGCAACGGGCTAGCACTGAAACTGAGGAACAGCGGCAAAAGTGTCGCGGTAGAACGGAGCTGCTGTGGTGGGCACGAGTGGCATTGTACTAAAGCTGTGTAGGAGAACAGGGATGCAATAGAAACCGTGGGAGGAGCTGTAGTTCCTTTCGCCGAGCGGCGCGCACCCACGCCGTAGGAGCGACTGTACGCTGGATGGTGCACGGCGGGCCGCCGCTGACTGTGACTGTAGACAAGGTGCTGCTGACGTCCAGTTATGTTCTGCAGCATTGTTAACCCGTTAACGTACCCACCTGAGATAGGGCTCACGTCCAGTAATGTTCGGCATCATTATTAACCCGTCAATGTACCCACCTCAAACATGGCTTACCGACGGCTGACATGCAGTAGCATTTTGCAGCAATCTGAACCCGTTAACGTACCGATCTGTAGTAGCGGGTGGTCTATTACTAGAATCCGGAAATTTCTCTGATAGCGTATGTGCTGTAGAGGAGAGTGCTGTCAATTTCCGTTTGCTTAATATGCATATAGTGTCAGCGTACGAACTATGTGGCTATTTTTTAAAATTAATTAAATAATCAATAATATGATATACATATACTGTAAATGTATTACAAGCCTGAGCTCAGAGGTCAACGAGGTCTACAATCAAGAAAAATACGTTTATTAACAGTCGTGAATAATTACACTGAAAATCGTAGAAAGCAACGGTAAGCATTTACACGGCATTAAAACAATGTATGTAAGCTCAGATGCATGTATCAACATTGAATTATGAAGTATCTGCTTGTAAACATTTATGCTGTAGCAAGTATTTTACGTTAAATGTGAAGGTTCTGCGTAATCATAAACAATGCACATATGAATGTCAAATTCTAATTAATTACTTGAAATATATTAGGCAATCCTTCATCAACACAAATATACCGTATAAGCAGATCATTCAAATTCAGGATCCCAGTTTTCACCATATATATAACCCGTGCACCCACATTGTTGACGTTAGCTATGCGTACGCTATCTCAACTGTTTGCTGTAGTATCTGATTGAATACAAAATGGCCAAGCTATTATTTATTTTTGTTTGTTCTGCTTGATCGGCGGCAAATAATTAAAATTCTGAACATTACTGCATATCCTAAATGTTATGAGAATCTCTAAGTATTGACCTTTAATGATATCTGCAAGATTGGGTCCTAGCAAGTAGAAGCAGACAGGTAGAATTATAAGTGAATAATTATATATCCCGCACACTACACAGGAGTAACCACAAAAAGATAATGATGCGTGCTAGTGCAACTGAAACAACACAAACGATATGTATTTTTCTTAATGCAAATTTGTGGTATGGAACATGTCATCTAATAAACTCTTCCACTCAAATAGCGTAGACCGAAAAATCTCTGACTTCTCTCTCGTGTAGACGTGCCCAGAGTCCTTTGATCGGGTATAAAAATCGAAAAGATCAAAGCATGGCTATATTTGTCTCAACAAAATTCAATGTTAGCCAAAGCCGAAAGGCTTATTGTTGACCTGCACCATATACACAAAATACGTGTTTTGCAAACTACCATAAGGCATATTTTCGCCTACGTCCACATATGATAGACGATATTTTTCTCACCCGCACTGATATTTCGGCCTCTGTGCACCGCGTTTGTTCCCTAAACTCCAGAAGTTTCCGATGATAGTCGCGGCGACAGTCACGCTGAAAAGGTTCTGGTCCTCGTCCCGTAGCAATATCATTACAGAGGTGCCCACCATTGTAGGGATGCAGGCCCGCACTGAACAATTGTGACGTACAATGCAACAATGAAGCCAACCTTCGCTGCATCCTCCCGCCAGCTGCCGCTGCTGCTGAGGCCTGTTTATAGGGAGGTATTGAGGCTAGGCCGAGTGGGAGGACTGTGGTGTGTGTGTGTGTATAGTACGGCGGAATAGGAATAGTACGGAGGTGTAGTGGGATGGTGAGAAAACAGTACTAGTGTTTAGTATGGTTGAGAAAGTATAGTACGGTGGTGCAGGTATACGACAGTGGCGTAGGTATATGTAGCATGATGGTACCTATAGTACGATATACGGTGGTGTAAGAAAAACAGAGTGGTATATTGGTATTACGGTGCTGTAGCTACAGCAGGGTGACTTACGTCTAGTATAGTGGTACAGATGTAGTTACGTAGAGTAGGTATAGGATAGCATGGTGATACCGATGAAAATAGATAGCCGGTAGGAGGCGGACCAACAGTCCCACCCCCAGAGAGCAGCCGGAACTAACGCTCCGGCCCTCGACGAACTATTGCCGTTACGTAAAAACATTTAGCTATCTGCGGAAGAAAAGAAAGAGACAAATAATCTTAGCCGAGCCAAGGAAGTGATCGTACAAGCATGATTACCTGCAGCAGACTATCGGAGACTCAGCGACGTTAAGTTAGTTGAGGCATGAAAGATAATGGATTAGGGTGGCCCCTGAGGAGTTGACTGTTTTTAAGAGTTTGTGACTGCTGGGGGGAAGAGTTCCTAGCTTTGGAGGGTGATGCTCCCAATGTTTATCAAGACGATTTTTAAATGTGTTGACTGTCTCTGTAACGACAACATCAAAGCAGAGTCTATTCCAAATGTTCATGTGAACCATGGGAAACATTTCTGGCGTCAATAGGTCTTTAATCTTCTTGTTTGAGTTTTTGGCCGTTGGTTCTCAGGCGATCATCAATATCTCTGCTGAAATGTCTCGTAAGTACGGTGCTGAAACAACTACTTGAATGTTTCTATCAGTTGCCCACTGAGTCGTCTTTGCTCGAGAGTGACGAATTCGACTTCATGTAGACGACGCGTATAACAACTTTCCCACCGGAAGTATCAATTTTGTTGCTCTGCATTGGATTCTTTTCATTTTGTCTATATTGCTGCTTTGATGCGACAGCCAGAACTGAACAGTAAACTCTGAATGCGGGTGCGCTGGTTCTTTGTGCTGACTAGTGCGCCCGCATTTAAAAATTTCTGTTCAATACTGGTCACCACATGAGTGGTGTAGGTTTACTGTAGCAGGTGGTGCAAGTAGGTTCCTCTAATATGCTCGAGATACTGCATTTGCTGAACCTATTACACCTACAATGTAGCTAAGTCCTTTTTGACGTTTCTCTTGAGCTTGGACTCGATCTTTCAGTAAGTTTTTGTTCCCGTCGTTCAAAATCCAACTTACCTATTTTTTAAATGAATGTCTTTGTCGTAGGGAAAACTTAATTTAAGCTGAAAAGAAGCCTTATATTTTCACATATTATTGCTCTTTATTTTGATCCCGATGTCGCCATGATTCTGTGCTCAGCGTTTCTGGTAACTTTTTTATTTAGTTATTTTATTGCTGGTGCTGTTTGACTTACAAAGATTCAATTATCGCAAATTTGCTTGCTTGAGAGAAATTCCGCCGCCGTGAAGCCCTGATGGCATCGGTGAGAACTTGTGTTGAATTACCAAACAGAAAATCAAACAAGCAGGAATGACGCTGTTTTGCAGTAAATTCCATATCTCAAGCAGGTACGAAAAAATTCATGATACATGCAGTACCGTCAACTTTGACGGTCTGTTACATTAGTTTTACAATTTTTACTCACAAAAATACAGCAAAGAACAGTTAGGCAATAACGCCCTGTAAATAATAGTTGTTAACTCACACTTGCTGCTTTTTTATGGTACAGATGGTGTCATGCATAACCACAAGTGTTAAATGCGACCATTGTGTCTGTTTTGTTAATTGGAATGCTTTAGATCTAATTTTTTTCGTTAAGTGGGAGACAGGTTATTGAGGATGCTGCTAAGGGGGAGACCTACCTGTATTGCACTGGTGGTATACGTTATAATGGTGTACTTTTAGCGTGCTGATGTAAGTATACTGAATATGAAGTGTGGTGGTGTAAGTATGCTGTATACATAGTCTGGTGGTGTAAGTATGGTGTAGTGTTGTGCTGTTGACATAGTGTACTGATAAAGATATAGTATGATAGCGCAGCTATTGCATTAGGCAGTGTAGAATATAAAGTATGGTGGTGTAAGTATACAATTGGTATATCGTAGAATGGCTGTGTAGGTATACTACGGGGCTGTACGCAAATTTTTATGGTGCATATGTTGCTATGCTAGCGTCTGCTAGTGGCATGGAGAGAAAGCTAATGGAACTAAGGCACACAGCTCGGATTCCAATAGCACAAGAGCTTTTGTCTGACTGTAGCTCCCAACTCTCAGGTATGAACTATCATTATCAAGTCATACAATTCATTATTAAAGCTGGACACTATACTGGCAGCGAACATGCCACACAGTGTAGGGAATCGTCATCGGAGTTGATTCCATTTCATTACCGTCGCCTTTGTAGGGCAAGTCTCGAATTTCCTCCCTAGCAGAATTTACATCCGCCTCAGAACTTAAAACTGTGAATGAGCTTCTCGAGCGGTATAAAATTTTGTTAAGGTTAGAAAGGATGGTTTATTTCCTAGGCTTAGCTATCAGTTAAATCAAGCGGACCGTTACTTTTGTGAAAAGCCTTTAGAAATTTGGTTATTTATACGTATCTTGCCGATAATACAGCTTTGAGTTTTTTCTTATAGAGTTTCCTATGATAAATTAATATCAAACATGATTATTGGCACTGTAGCTAGAGACAATACCTACCATTCTGATTTCTTGCTGGGTAGTGGATAAAGATTCTTGTATGTGAAATACCTTGTGCTGCTCAGCTTACAGGTATGAGCATCGTGCGGCAGTATGTTGAAGTGTAGTGAGTCGAAATGAGATATTCTTTGAAAATAGGGGTGATAGTTGCTTAATTGTGTAACTAAATGATGTCTCTCCCGTGCGGTGGAAGTATTACTCTTACTGCGGGATGGCGAAGGCAAATGTGTCCGTTTTGTTTATAGCTGTAATGAAACTGAAACTGACATGTCACTGAAATTGAAACGCTAACACTGAAACAGTGGAGCTGAGAGACTTAAGCTGAAATAATACTGAAACTGTATCACTGAAACAGAAACAACCCCTGAAACTTAAACAATACAGAAAGTTCATGACACTGAAGTTGAAATAATACTGAAATGCAGCATGAGTGACACCGAAATAGCGCTGAAAGCAAAATGGCATGAAACTGAAATAACCATATAACGTCAAAATACTTAAACAGAAATAACACCGAAACTGAAAATAAATTTAAACTGAAACCATTTCATTGGAGCTTCATATACCATTGAAACTGAAATAAAACTGAAACGCAATGACACTAAAGCTTCATTACACTGAAACTGAAATACCGGTTGCAGCTGCCGACCGTCGGGGCAAAACCATTTCCCAGGCTTGTGAGATCTCCTTTTCAAAGTGCATCGCTACCTGAGGGAAATATTGGAACTTTCCTCCTACGCTCCAATTCAATCTCCAGAAAATTGCATCAAAACGCTCCCGCAATTTTGTCTTTGTGCTCATTAGTGCATGAAAGTCCCTGTCGAAACTGTTAGAGAATTTTTGATGCACATCCCAGCTGGAAAAGAAAGCGTTGAGATTTTTAAAGAAAATTATAAATAGAAGGACAAACAAATTCTTTTTACTAGTAAATATTAATAGATGCTGGGAATGTTAATAACAGGAGGCAAGAGTCTTGACGTTCTTTAGAAGCTTTAGGTATAGGATGATCTTCTGTCAGTCGTTGGCTCAGCGTGAGGCAGAAACGGTAACGGAACTTTCATGCCTGGATAGGTTTAGCATACATAAATTACAGGCATCTCTGACTGGCTGCTTTCAAAAATTGCAATCCAGTTTGAGATTATCTTCATGGCTCTCGAATAATCTTAGGCGATGTAAGTGATTTTGTTTCTCAATTCATATTTCGTGTTTAATATGTTGTATAATTTATTTGGTAAATTGTAGGTAAAAACTCAAATAGCGTAATTTGATCGCTAAATATATATTAATAATTTCCGGAGAAGTCCAATCAATGGTTATTCTGGTCATAATTTATGGCAATATCGAACATTGTCGGGGATAATTATTGACCTGATTACGGTTTATGGTGCCAAATGGAACAGCCGTTTGTTTCCAGCTAAAGTGCATAAGCAATGCGCACTATAACAATGACCAATAAGTCGCCATTTGTTAATCTGTGTAAATATTTATATATATATATATATGGATTTAAGATTTTGTTGCTATCTCTATTTATTTGTTAATTTGTTTACATTGTCTTATACCGGTGACTATTCTACAAACCAGAATAGTGANTATATATATATATATATATATATATATATATATATATATATATATATATATATATATATATATATATATAGTCTGGTGGTGTAAGTATGGTGTAGTGTTGTGCCGTTAGTATAGTGTACTGATAAAGATATGGTATGATAGTGCAGCTATTGCATTAGATAGTGATGAATATAAAGTATGGCGGTGTAAGTATACAATTGGTACATCGTAGTCTGGCTGTGTAGGTTTAGTACGGGGCTGTACGCAAATTTTTATGGTGCATACATTGTTATGCTAGCGTCTGCTTGTGGCAAGGGGAGAAAGCTAATGAAACTCAGGCAAATAGCGAAGGCAAATGTGTTCGTTTTGTTTATAGCTGTAATGAAACTGACATGTCACTGAAATTGAAACTCTGACACTGAAACAGTGGAGCTGAGAGACTGAAGCTGAAGTAATACTGAAACTGTATCACTAAAACAGAAACAACACTGAAACCGAAACAATACGAAACTTCATGACTCTGAAGTTGAAATAATACTGAAATGAAGCATGAGTGACACGGAAATAACGATGAAAGCAAAATGGCATGAAACTGAAATAACCATGAAACGTCAAAATACTTAAACAGAAATAACACCGAAATTGAAAATAAAATTAAACTGATACCATTTCATTGGAGCTTCATATACCATTGAAACTGAAATGAAACTGAAACGCAATGACACTGAAGCTTCATTACACTGAAACTGAAATACTGGTTGCAGCTGCCGACCGTCGGGGCAAAACCATTTCCCAGGCTTGTGAGATTTCCTTTTCAAAGTGCATCGCTACCTGAGGGAAATATTGGAACTTTCCTCCTACGCTCCAATTCAATCTCCAGAAAATTGCATCAAAACGCTCCCGCAATTTTGTCCTTGTGCTCATTAGTGCATGAAAGTCCCTGTCGAAACTCTTAGAGAATTTTTGATGCACATCCCAGCTGGAAAAGAAAGCGTTGAGATTTTTAAAGAAAATTATAAATAGAAGGACAAACAAATTCTTTTTACTAGTAAACATTAATAGATGCTGGGAATGTTAATAACAGGAGGCAAGAGTCTTGACGTTCTTTAGAAGCTTTAGGTATAGGATGATCTTCTGTCAGTTGTTGGCTCAGCGTGAGGCAGAAACGGTGAAGGAACTTTCATGCCTGGATAGCTTAATTTAGCATACATAAATTACAGGCGTCTCTGACTGGCTGCTTTCAAAAATTGCAATCCAGTTTGAGATTATCTCCATGGCTCTCGAATAATCTTAGGCGATGTAAGTGATTTTGCTTCTCAATTCATATTTTGTCTTTAATATGTTTTATAATTTATTTGGTAAATTGTAAGTAAAAGATGCTGTGTAATAACACAAATAAAACTCAAATAGCGTAATTTGATCGCTAAATATATATTAATAATTTCCGGAGAAGTCCATCAATGGTAATTCTGGTCATAATTAATGGCAATATCGAACATTGTCGGGGATAATTATTGACCTGATTACGGTTTATGGTGCCAAATGGAACAGCCTTTTGTTTCCAGCTAAAGTGCATAAGCAATGCGCACTATAATAATGACCAATAAGTCGCCATTTGTTAATCTGTGTAAATATTTATATATATATATGGATTTAAGATTTTGTTGCTATCTCTATTTATTTGTTAATTTGTTTACATTGTCTTATACCGGTGACTATTCTACAAACCAGAATAGTGATGAGGCCAGAAAATTTTCATTGGGGGGGGGGGTGGTACGGGGTGGGGGACTGGGATAAAATGTGAAGAGATTCACGTTGATATGGTACGTATGTATGTATGTACGTTAGTTACGTGGTAGAAATATTGATGGGTAAGCCCATTATTGGGAACTAAAGCCCCTTCCAAGCCCCCCCCCCACCCACTCATATGGCTACCCCGCTGGACTAGCTGTGCAGCTCCAAAGATAATTAGCATTGCCTCGAAAACTTGAAATAGAACTGACTACATTTAAGCTTTTGTTGAGAATGTCTATAATATCTACGCATGTCATCCCACTATATAATAACAACAGTCTTTTTTTTTTTGCTTGCCAGCTTGGTAGGTTTGGCTCTCCGTTTTAATATTCACAAGTCGAAAGCCCACGATTGAAACTCTGAATAAATTAATGCCAAGCAGAATGATTTACGTGCGTCGAACTGTCCCGATCGGAGTTACTTATAAAGCAAAGGAAATGCGAATGAGTGAAAAATGCTAAAAAAAGTATGTCTTACCCAAGCACTTGCTTAACTTAAGCATGCATCGCGCTTTCAATGTCAAACGCTACAATTGAAATCCCCCTCAAGTCGATGGTGTAAATCCCAAGTGCAAGAAATACAGGAAACTGACAAATGACCTGACCGAAAACATAAACAGTGTTGCCGTCATTAGGTCCGTTCACACCTAAGGCTGTTTTTCTGCGTCCACACTCCACAGCGTCCGAACGTATTCCCGAGCATGTTTCCATGGCAGCGAAGTGCATCGCTGCTGCGTTTTCATTTACAACAAATTTGAACTGGCATGCCAAATATTACAAGAGATGCTTGCAGTTCAAAGCACTTTACTGAAACCTAAAAACCGCAACTAGAGGCCGAGCAGTCAACCTGACGGCCAGCCATGTGTGTCATGCCGGAGTTAGACTATTGTTTCATAGGAACACCGTGATGCGAGGATGTGCAGCTCACATGTCTTTCATGCCACCGTATCTATGCTACCGAGCTGAAATATATTCCAAGACGACGAGTAAGTTGCTCATCCTCACTTCCAGTTGCAAGTGCGGATGCATGTGTTGCCTCGGCATGAGCCTCAGGCCTTTGAGGTCAGTCGATCAGTAAGTTCAGAGTACAAACGTCAAATTGAGCTGCCAGTCATTGAGATGAGCGTGCGATCATGATATCAACCAGCAACTCGAATTTCTTCCTATCTTATTTTTTTGGCTTTCAGCAGCAGAATTTTCCCCCATCAGTTTCTTAGTTCGAAACCGAGAGACCTGGCTGGAACCCAACATATTGTGCATTATTATACTTAGGTAAGCGGAATGATTGTTGTGTTTTCAAAATCATTGTGTGTTAAGGAGGTAAAAGACGCACCTACTCTCATTTCGCAGAAGTGCATTTACCCATAAGCGGATTTAAAGTATTTTCAACCTATTATATAAGGAAAGAACTCGGATAATTTAGTAGTTAGTTAGTGGTTAACCTAAGTTAAGACTTACGAGCTGAGTTCAATAGATCATTAATCATTCCTTAATTGTACACAATTGCTGTTTGTTTGCCTGCTTGCTTGCTCTTTTGATTGGTTCTTCCCTCCGTCATGTTCTTAAAGATTTAGGTGGAGAAAATTCATCTATTGAATTAGAAGATGAGATTCCATGAATCTATTGTACAGCCTTGAATTGCGATGGCAAATAGGTATAGTTTTCGGAATATATGCTCGGAAGTCAAAATACTGAACTTTCTGAAACCCGCTTCGCTTTGAAAAATAGCCTGGTCCTATTTTATTTTATTTTTATTTTTTTTGAGCGTGACGTGGAAGATGGAACGCTGTGTCATTGTTAGGGTTTGTGATCCTGTCTGGCATATGCTAATTAGCATATTTTTACCTCCGCTAAGGAGGTTATGTTTTCGTCGTGTTTGTCTGTATGTTTGTTTGTCTGTCTGTCACCAAGATAACTCAAAAAGTTATGAACCGATTTGGATGAAATTTACAGGGATTGTTAGGTATGTTAGGAGAAACAGATGATTAACTTCTGGTAAAGATATGTGAATCCGTTTGTTTGTCTGCCTCATTTTTTTTTGTCATAACTCAAAAAGTTATGAATGGATTTTGATGAAATTCACATGAGTTGTTAGGTATATAGCAAAGAGTAAATGACCAAATTTTGGTAATGATCTGTTGGTTTGTTCGTTAGTTCGTCACTGTTTTTAATTTTATGCTTGTTAGCACAATAACTCAAAAAATAATGAATGGATCTTTATGAAATTTATAGGGTTTTTATTATTGGTAAAAAACATAAATGATCAAATTTTGGTGTAGATCGGTTTGTTCGTCTGACTTATCTTTGTCATAACGTTTGTTAACAGTATAACTCAAAAAGTTATGAACGGATCTTCAAGAAAATTGAACAAGCTGTTGTTAATATAAAAAAAAACACAAATGATTAGATTTTGGAGTTTATACAAAGAAAATTACGGTTTCAGAACCAATTTGAATTTTTTGCTTCCGTTGCCTCACTTGGCGGAGGTATGCGCTCTCAGAGTGCTCTAGTTCTAACTGAATTTCTTTGTAGCCGTTGAAACTTTACGCGGAGCAGAGGCCAAAACATTTTAAATTCCTTTTACAACCAAATTCAAATTTTGATCCTGACGGTTCAATCAAAGAGACTAGAATAACTCTTTGGTTATTCAACTAACTGTTGGTTTCAAGGATACAGTATAGACGCTGAGCATTTCCGGTAAATTCTTTGATTGAAATTGGAACTATACTGTCGTGGTGCTACTTGACTTCTAAAGCATCTCAATACCGACATTCGGGCATTTACTTGCAGAAGGGAAATTTTGCTCTCGCAAACTTCGACGACACAAGCTTCATTATTTTAATTGAAGTCGAAGCCTAGATGTATGAGGCATCATTTTCGCAACAAAACCAGTACCGTAAGCAAAAACGATTGCCCTTATTTTTGACGGCAGAGTACTCTAACCAAATAATCAATCATCTCCCAGAGCAGTTAAATGGTCAAAAAATTTATAGTCTTTTGATTTAAAAAAGCACTGAACTACGAACAGGCTCCTCACGAACCTAATGATTGTTGCATCTACGTGGTTAGTAAATAATATTTCAAAGTTACTGATTGGAATATATTTTCTCTGTTCTTCTTCCATTTTCTGTCAGAGAATTATTTTGGAGGGACTGCGCCAAATAATTGATGCGTTGATGTCTCCAAAGTGCAGTTTTTCTTGTGGAATGCTCCATCGATCGGAGGAAAGAAATCGACCTAAGCTGAGCTCAATGGGCCTTGACTTGTTGAAAATCGATGTGAGCGTTGCTTGCGTCTCTTTGGATAGAGTTTGTCGGGTTAGTCTCAACTCGATTACGCCCATGACCACAAAAAAGTTAGCATTGCTGTGAAGGATGGAATATTTGAGTACCAAAGGTAATTGAATTGAATTTGCGACTGAGACTGTGGGATTACGTATCAGTTCAGCTAGTGATATTAACTTCTCTTCAGTTTTTATTTGAGCGGCAGTTGGATAGCGCCTTAAATTGAGCTCGAACATCATGATCGTGCATGAATATATATGACTTAAAAAAAGAAATGTCACGAATTCTCTCGCACAGCCATCAGTTGTTTACAGCTCACCATGATTATCAGAATAACGTATTATCTATATTATAATTCTGCTTGAGGTTCCATCTATCCGTCCATCAGTTCATGTGTAAGCACGTTACACTTTTCAATATTAGGGGGAAACTGAGCTTGCTAGACGCTCTGATTTTTGCTTGAAAGATGTTCAACCATAGCTGTCTTTTTTTTTCGCATCCTTAAACAATTTTCGATTAGTTTCGAGAGAAAGATATGAAGTTCATTTCGTCCGTATCATATCTACCGCTTTTCATTTTTCACGCCTTATTATATTCACATTGCTGGTGACGCACGACGTTCTTAACAAGGCCAAATGCCTAGCTAGGATATGTATATGGGGTAGTTGGACAGCTCACCTCTGAAATATCATTTTGAAGTGACTGTGCCATATTTAAGGATGTACAATGACAACTCGCGAACAGAGTGTTACGCTACTGTGACTGATGAAATTAGCTAGTCTGTTATTGCATAGCTATCGCATCAAACAAGGCAGAACTACAGATGGGCTACTGATCAATATCAACGGGTCCCTTAAAATAGTGAGAAAAAATTACATTTTCCTACAAAAACATTGACACGTTTAAGATTATGAAGGACTAAATTATCTGTAAGCTGTGGAAAACGGAACTGAGAAAAGGAGTGCAACTACATAGAAAAACAATGCAAGAAGTATGTTACCGTTATATTTCTATGTCTCTATCAAGACAGAAGTGCGAATTCTCTGCTGACAGAATAAATTCGTGATACACAGGTGAAATAAAAATACTGGGGGAGGGAGGTTAGGCGAGATGTTAGGTAGACGGACTGCTTAACGATAGACAGGGTGAAGGGGCGGATATCAGTTCAGACAGGGTGGGTACAGTTAGCAGCGCTAGTTACTTCAGGCTAAACTAAGGTAAGTGAAAGCATTAATTAACCGTGAGATTTCCACGGGTCCCGTGAGTTAATATGAATACAGATTACTGTACGTGAAAGTAGTCAACGCATCAAGGATGTCTAAATTGGAATGAGTCGTTGGAAAAGGTAAAGTATGCGCCCGTCAAGGGTAACTTTACTCGCTAAAATCAATTTGACCTCGCACACCAAGAGAGAAATCCACATGCACTTGTTCGGGCTGCTCGCTGGCCACGATGGTTGCACGGCTGCAGTCGATCGCAGGTCAGAGCTTCGGCGTCAGAGACGGAAGCAGTAGTATATAGTCCGTGCTGCTATGAAACAAGAAGAAGACAAATACTTTTCGGACCGACGCACTGAAGCGATTAGCCGATACGAATCCATATACCTCCATAATGGACATCGGATGGAAGCATAGGACTCTCCAATAGAGTTCAACCAAAGCCCTGTTTTCTTTGCCGTTTTCTCTGATCTTTCTCTGAGGCGTATGTATTTTCCCACTTCCTTGTTCTTTTGATTAGTTTTTGCATCAGAAAACTCACCCCCCCCCAATTGGTTTACTGTAAAAAGGAGGGGATATTCTGTATCCATGCTACAGTTGAGAAGTACTACGGGCGTACAGTAGTCGAGTGAGTCATTCCGTCAATATAACGCCATAGCTCGGACAATCTGTGGTCGACCGCATCC
>LQNS02004412.1:12853566-12865000 GCA_001587735.2 Parhyale hawaiensis | reverse complement strand
CGCCATGCATTATTTTTGCTTCATAAAAACCAGGGGTCGCTCCTCTCATGTCTAATCGATAAGCACGCTCCATAAATTCACAAAAATCCAAAAAAGTTACATCGAGGCGCCCAGAAATTAGAGTTGCGATCGATATAAGCCGTGCATGGGGACGTAAGCGCGAGGGCATCTTGTGTCCGTGTGGGGAAAATGGCCGATAGCGAAGCATTTATATTGCATGAGAGATAGACAATATAAAGGATAAAGTAAATACTACAGGGCAGCTCAAAGATATCGAAACGTAGCGGATAGAATGAAATATACACAACAGGTGATTTGAAACTTGGGCAGCGCGTGGGCACCAAAAAACAGGACGCTTGAGGTAACGTAAACCTGGTTTCTGTATGTGCGACTTTGTTCTATGCAAATTCACTTATATGCAAACGGACAATTGCGAGTAATTGCTTCTCTTTTTCCGAGAAGAATTCGCTCGTATAAGCTTCGCGAGCTCGATGACTAAATGTGTGTTGAGCGCCTGAGGCAACGCCACCAAAGAGTAGCTATGCTTTTTTACAATACATTTATAGATTGTTGTAATATTCAGCACTGTTGTGAATGAGATCTATTTTAGAGAATATTATAGTGAAAAGTGCAAGCTTTAACATTTTTAAGAGACATTGCTGGATTATGGAACGTAATCCCCTTTATATAATGTAGATAGATTTGATGTGAACGAATTCATCTTATAGGTACTCTTTTGCGAATAGAACTCTAGCATATAACGAGAAGCAGGTGTATCTTTACGAGGAATGTAGGATGAGCAATACATAGACTACAAACTAAAAGCTGATTTTACCTAGGACAGATCACATAAGCCCTGTGTAAAGTGCAATAAACAGACTTCGCTTACTACGCCCAAACGATGAACAGCTGCGTTTGACAGCCTTTTCATCGGCGAACAAACACATTATTTGATAAAACATTCAAAATTAAATTTACGAGTTAGCCTCGGAACGCCGTCAATTCCGTACAATATCTTCAGTATGGCCATTATAATTTTTCGTTGATTTTGATTTTATTAATGAAGTCATTCTTATCGATATGCTTTGCCTGAAATCACCAATGAAGAGTATAAGTATGTTATATACATTTGGGTATTACCTACATCTCTTTATATGTTTCTATATTAGCCGCATTTGTTGCAGCATACTGTTTCTTGTTTAATTCTTTAAAATGGCTAGTGAAACCTCAGAATTATAAATACCATAAAGCAAACGACATATCTGCACCAATGTAAAAGTACTAGGGCTGTATAGCTATAACTAGACCTTAGTATAATCTATGTTTTCGTAGTTTCTGCTATATATAGTCGTGGGTGCTACATACTGATCTCTCGTACCCACCACTAGCAAAATTTGTGGCCGACCTATAAGTTGACTTACTATTCTAACTGTTGGGGCGGCCGGGAATAATTTTAGAGCCTCTACTGTACTCCCTCCCAGCACCCTTCGCCCGTACTCAGGGTGTACTCTCTGCCATAGACCCACATATAGAAAGTAGTACGAGCCTCCATCAAATGCTACACTGCATTGTGTCATAGGAGCTTGCAGCCTCCCGGCCCTGTGTGTCTGTGGGAACTCTGCTCTGCTCGCGTCATGGCCGCGCGATCTGCTGTTCTCTGCCTATATTTCCCACGGTTGTGCGTCGTTAATGCTTTTCATCAACCCTATTTTGTTGACTAGCTGCATATGTATAAAGAAATTCCCTATTTGTTAGCGGGGTTCAGTCGATGCCAAAAAATTCAATGAATCAGTTTCATCGTTTCACACTCTCCCTGGAAACTTGAAGCAACTAATCATCTGTGAGTTTCAAAGGAAAAAGAAATCGAATTAAGCATTTCCATAGCAAATGTCTCTGTAAATGCCTGTATAAAACGCGAGGGCTTCGGTGCCTCAAAGAAGTTTAGTCCAGTCTTACATATACTTAGCCTGCTCTCTGTCGCTACGAGAGTTTTTTCTCCTATAGTTTGCATATGCAATAGGACAAATATCTTTACAGCGCATTAGCACGTCCTCAATAAGAGAACTTCATGAATTCTATTATAAACATTGAACTTACTCGATACAATTTTTAGAACCCTTTGTTTCACTCCTTTATTATTCGCAATAACGCCGTATTCATTTTTCTCACCTCTCATTTTTTCAATACGCATATCATGTGTCACATCTTACTTCTCACTGCACTTCACGTCGTAATACTGTTTTTACCAACCATGGATCTTCACTAAATATATTCATGTTGTACTCTGTTTCTTGATTCATTTCAATCATCAATGAAGTATTTCAGTTTGTTTCTTACCACGTTCTCGCTCTCCCCCAACAACATTTTGCCTAGCTGTATATCTTACTCTATTATCACGTTATTTCTCTTAATGACCGCTTTTTCCTTTTCTTCACTAAATTTTCACATTGTAGAATTGGTTCCTTCATCCATATTAACGACAATATTTACAACATTAGACCATGGGCAAGCACCTGAAAAATGCTTGTCTTGGAAGTGCGTTGTGGATATATTATCATTATAATTAAATCACACTAGACTGGCGACGTGGGAACGGAGAAACTCCATGAGGCTGACAAACCCCACGCAACAAGCCCAGCGAATAGCAAAAAAGTAGCCAAGTATGGTCACTTACCCCGTACAGGTATGTAATATACTTTTCTTCACTGAAACTGACGAAAATACAAGGAAACGTCATACTTCCATATTCCTCCTTAAAATATTCCTCACATCTTTTTTGTTTGTTTGTTTGTTTGTTTGTTTGTTTGTTTGTTTGTTTGTTTGTTTGTTTGTTTGTTTGTTTGTTTGTTTGTTTGATGGTATAAAAAGAGCTCTCGCCTTCGGTAAAGCCCAATAGTCTAATATTTTTTCACAACTGCTGAAAATGTTGAACTGACGTAAGCTGAAGCCATGAATATCTAGGTTAATGAACAATAACTAAAGCCATGATCTACTAGCTTAATTAACATGAACTAAAGTCATGAAGTACTAGGTCAATTAACATAAATTAATGCCTTGAATTACTAGGTTAATTATTATAAACTGAAGCCTTGAGCTGCGAGATTAATAACTAAAGCCATGAACTACTAGGTCAATTAGCATAAACTAAAGCCATGAACTACTAGTTTAAAAAAAAAAAACATCAACTAAAGCCATGAACTTTCAGGCTCCTGAGGCCTGCCCTCTGGTTAACTGATATTATGGCACATCCTCTCGGGAGGCCACAATCTTTACCACACACTGCCGTCTATTATGTACAACAGCGTGCACACTGCAGCGGCCTGTTCCAGCTGGCAGGTCCATTGGGCACACACTACCTGAGCTGAGTACCTCTTTCACGACACCGGCCCTGTACCTGGACAGCACGCGATCCATTCTTCCTGTGTACTTTTTTGTACGCGTGTGCCACTGGGCAGCTGGCCAGAGGCAATCCATGTATTTATGCTCTCGTGTATTGGTCGCACTTGTGAGGTGTAAATTCCGATCGGAAATACTGGTGATACAATAGATACCAATTTTCTCATAGCTTCACGGTCCCGGGTACGAGGTTCTTCAACAAAATGCCCAGTCACTGTCGAAATGCCGCCGGTATTGAAACTCTGACGTTTAAAATTTGCCGGGCAAACCCTTATTGGAATTGCCAATGAGACAATCTGTAAGCGGTTACGAGCAATGCGGGGATAACTCGCTCCTAGCCATCCCGCTGGTCACGGAATGCAGCATCACCTCTGTACGAGATGAGCGGCATGAATAGCGCCACCTGGACCTAGTCCGAAGAATTTTTAAGGTATTCAAGGTAAGGTAGATGCGCGTGAAAGTGTTGTTCGTCAGTGCCGTAGTCTGTCAAGGTAATGCCGAGGATATGCTATATATTCGCAAGCTCAACTCATGAGCGGACGATCAACTTGAGCACTTTTCAGGTGTATCTTGGATACCGACTTTCAATGTGTAAGCGGGACGACGTGCGAGCTGAACGTCGGTTCATAAGTTGAGCGTATGACTGTCTATAGTGCGTTCCCGGCATAATAAGGCGTACTATCCAAGTGGAAGTCTCTTTTTAATTAGAGTTCTACTCGCTATTACATAACTCATCTGTAGCACACACTATAGATATCGAAAATATCAATCATACATACAACTCTAGGGTTTCATTTACTGTAAAATGCGGTGTGCTTTACAATCATCATGCGATCCAATAACCACCTACATATAGCGCACTTATTACTTACTACTTTGATCTCATATTTGTTACTCGAGTATAAAACATAAATTTACATAATGTGTGCTTATACTTTCCACCGCTTTCTGTATCTCATTTAACTTCCGGGATAAGCCATCCTTCATACATTTTTTATTGTACCATCGCTTGTGTGTACTTGATAAGTTGATTGATTGATTGATTAATGGATTAATAATCCACGTAACACTTTGGTAGCATATGCTATCTAGAACATGAAACCCGACCAAATTAGACTTATTTATCCGTATAAGAATATCACCTTGTTGCTGCAATCGTAATAACCATGTTCATGAAAAAATAACTAATTAGCCGTCCACAGAACGTACATATACAAAGCCCAATGTACACATTTTTATCGCGTTCAATTCTATGTAAAACCTCCAATACATCCAAAACCGAGCAGTCCCTGTTTATTGAAGAAAGTTTATTAAAACTTGTTAAAATTTAGAAAGAAATATTTTAATTTGCCGACTTAACCCGAAACCATCCAGCAGTGACTTAGTGTTTGGGCATTAATCCTCCCAAATTGAAAGAATTTTGGAAAATGCACATTTTCTTAAAGGGTTACAATCAACACACCCACGATCGTACTCAATTAACTTGGTTGGCCATCACCTGTGCATGTACCTGCTGCTCACGTGGCCACGCGCGGCTGTGAGTTTTTTGGTCGCACTAAACAACAGCGGACAACAGGCGCCGTTTTTTGTGCCGCTTTTTGCGGTGCTTGAGTGTTTTGTGTGGCAAGTGGGAGTATCACAGTCACATTAATGAGCCCCTGGTCTTTTGTGTGTTTTGTGAGTTTTTACTAGTTTTGTGTTGATAAACACTGCAGGTTATTTCTTTTCTTGAAGACTATGACGACGTGCTTAGCGTAGCACCCCCAAGAGCTGGTATAATCTCGGATTAATTTTTTAAAAGCTACTGCACATTCAGGGTTTTCAAAAGACAGCATTCTCATGCAATTTATGGCTCATCTGTAGAAACCCTTGATACAGCAACAATAGATTCATGAAATAAGTATATAATATGAATGAACGTATATAGCACTACTTGAGACAAAAATAACAGTTGAGGCTACAAATGTCCTCTAGAGGCTGGTTCATGTCTACGAGTAGGTACGGTGCTTGAATGCAATAAGCAAAGAGTTTTCTTCAGACTGTGAAGAACTCTAGACAGTACCAAGACCGACCCAAGAAATAATTGGAAATGTTTGGGCAGTTATGTATCTAATATTATCCGATATATGCTTCTCTCACAACTTGCCTGCCTCAAGCAGGTCATATACCGTGCCTACTGTACTCTTTATGTAAATAACATGCTCTCTTTATTTAAAGAGCGAGTACAACCACCATGTATCGGGCACAACCAAATTAGTAATAAGGAAAAAAATTTTATTCATACGGTTTAGATTCCAATTTGATTTTTTTCTATGGATGGGATGCTATCTCCCGAAACGTTAAATATTAGAATTAGTCGACATTATATTTAGTATTTGATATTATCCTAGTATAATTTTTTTTCATATTTTTACCGTGTGATCTCTGCTTGTTTGGCTCAAAATATGGGATTTAGCATAGTGTATCCATCATATTATTACTGAATTCAACTCTAACAAAAAGTAAAGTAACGAGTAACGTATCCGGGCTCCACTGATGTGCAGCGACCAATCGCGCCTGCACGATTTACTCCTTGGCTCAGTTTATTCTCTCCTTCTTCTTTTCTTCCTCAGATATCCATTGTAACATAATGGCAATAGCTCATAGAGAACCAGAGCTTACGTCCAGGCTTCTTTCTGGGAATAGGCCTGTAGCTCATCTACTACCATCTATCTAATCTAAAAAAAACAATTTGCTTGACCTAACCATCTCAATGTATTATCTACTTTGAGGAATCTATCAGAACTGGAACCCACTCTTTCTCATTTTCAATCGGACTTAAGCTAACGTATTAAATATACACCCCACTCTAAACTTACAAAAATCGACAACTTTCTTTGGGGGGGGGGGGGGGGGAGGAGGATATTTTTGTTGCTGTCGTTTTTTCCGCTAACACTGAAATTTTTCTGTTATAGTGACTTGTGATACCGTCAGATTTACGACCATTTCCTGGAGAAATTTGCGGATGCACTAAAAAATAGCGTAAGAATTGTCTTTAAAAAATTACGAAAGAGCCACAAATTCGCTGGTTTTTCGTTCTATTGCTTCCATTATTTTTCGCGTTAGCGTTAGTGACAATTTTTTGCCACAATGTATTCTGAGCGAAACATAACGTAACCGGACCCGGACCCCTTTGTACAGACTCACAAAATGAACGGCCGCCCTGAAGTTAACATTCTTAGGCAGCTTCGGTGCTGGGACTGCTTGTGGTCACCCTGAGATGCACGTTTAATATGTGCATTGCTAAGTGAGATTAGGGACCTATATATCCTAACTGTACTGAGCCTATTCTAACCTAGTCTTAACAGACCCAACCGATTCTAGCCTAACCTAACTAAGTTAACTTCACCAAACACATATTTTGATGCAGGTCATTTATATATAGGACACTACATATATCGAGACGGCCAACCCTCTTTGCTTGGGCTGCTACCAACGGGGGGAAAAAAGCTTTAAGGCTGAGGTCCCTGGACGGCCGAAGGGTCTGAGGGACCCCCAGTGGAGGGGGGAGCATATCCGATTATGGTGCACGCAAAAAGGAGTAGGAGGGGGAGGAGTGTGGCTACCACAGTCTGCTGGTGCGGCTAGTGGCGTAGCGGCACGCAATCGGAAAATGTTACGCAATAATATAGACACTTTGCCTGAAGTTGCGTCGACTAGGCGAGGATTGTGCATAAATATGCGTGATGCTTCAATATATTGGAATAGCAATGACGGACAGGTACGTGCGGCCGTGTTGAGGAACAGAGGGAGAAAAATTCCGTTCAGTTTTAGTAACTTCTTGTCTTTGTTGTCCCTGTTATTGAGCCGCAGGGCTACAGATGTAGTGTTATAGGAACACAGGTACGGCTGTGGGGCCGCAGGAATGCATATAAGGAGGCAGGAGCGGAGGTGTAGCCGAACGGAGGCAGGTATAGGACCGCAGGTAGGACCCCGCCCTCCTGCAGGGCCGCAACTAAAGCATCTAGAGCCTCAAAGATGCCTGGTAAGGCCGGAAGGCCTCAGGTGAGGCCGTACGGCTGCAATAACGGTCGCAGGGCCGCAAGACCGTAAATATGTAAGGAGGCAGGATCTCCATAATGTGACAGCTCCCTTGGCTTTCTTTTCCGTGAATTTACCACTTGCGACTCTGCTCACATCTCCTCAACCGTGTCAAATTTAAGACCCTTAAAATTTAAGGTGAGGGGAACAGAAAAGTTACACGGCGCCAGGTCGGGTGAATATGGCGGATGAGGAACAACTCTCTGTGTGTTTTTCGTCAGAAACTCCAAGACTATGCACACAGTGTGTGCCCTTGCATAGTTATGAGAAAGCTGCTATCAGTTTCATCTACAGTTCGTTGGAAAGAAAATCCTCTGCCACGTCCCTATACGACGTCGACGGACCCAAAATGTCGTACAAGTCCTGGATGGTCAGCCTACGATCTTCCAGGGCCGTAATCCAATACTGCCAAACGCAACGCCATTTTTACTCATTCTGCCGGTTGACGGCCTTTCATAGTGGAAATCATCATTCTCCGGTGCTCTGCTATTTTTATGACATTTGAACTGATCGTAAGTTTGACTGTAGCCTAAAGCGGCCTCCTCAAAGGCTTGATTTTATATTTTATATGTTTCTATAGTGGTTTTGGCGAGTCTGAAATGCGCCTTCGACAACATCGCATATCACGCAACACATGAGAGTACGAAAATGGGTAGTCCGGCTTGCCGAGAACTTTTGCATAGCATATCGCTTAAACTACCAAAAATTGCTTTAAAAAATGTAGTAGCAGGCACAGGAAAAGTTACTCATTGCCATATCATCAGGAAAATAGAACAAATTCTAGTCACAAAAAGATGCTGCTAATTCACCGGAAAGTTAGTCACAGCCACACACACAAAACTGTCACTCACGAGTAGCAAGGACCATGTCAGCTCCATCTTGTAGCAGCAGCAGTAGCTGCTGACGAGGGTTGCGCGGCTCCCCTCTCATGCTGGTGAGGGGACGGAGAGAGAGAGAGAGAGAGAGAAACTGTTTAGCCGCTGCCGGTGACCCTCGGTAAGGACTGCTGCCGAGTGATAGCGTATTTTGTCCGCCTATCCCGATAAAACTCTGTTGTTATAATGAGTTATAGTTGGGTAACTTCAGGAGACAATATTATGTCAATATTAGGGGAAAGCACTTATTAGGGTTATACGTTTTCAAATCTTTTTTCTAAAGTCAATCTCCTGCATCGAGATTGGATGAGCATTTTCATATAATTAAAGAAACCAAACTTCGTTTTCAACGATTGAAGAAGTCCCCCCCCCAAAAAAAATATATATATCTATTAGATACACATCACAGCCAATGATATAAAATGCAAAACCGTGCTAAGTTATCACAGGGGCCATCACAATTAAGTCGATTTGACTGAAATTGAATCGATGGTAAATTGTACTGCCCTCATAATATATTATACTTTCAGTTTCTATTCTTGCTTTCACTTTATAAGCCATGTAAATTTGGGGAAATGTGTCTCGTTCAGCAGTGATATATGCATTGTAGCTTCCCACAATCCTGGAGTTTCAGTTTCATTTCCACTGTATACGTCATGTAGATTAATCATTGATCTATTTTCAGTTCAATTGACATGTAATAGCCCCTATGATAATTTACCACGGTTTCGCAATTTATATAATTGGCCTGTACTGTGAATTAAAAAATTCTTCTTTTGTTTCAGGAGGGACTATTTTAAAGTGTTGAAAATAGAGTTTGGTTCCGTCAAATATAGCAAGAAGTTCATCCGATCATGATGCGGGACCTTAATTTTGCAAGAAAGTTTAAAAAGTTACAACCCTACTATTCCTACCATTTATATGCATTTTTTTTTTTTTGTTGTCTAACTGTTGAAGATTCTGACAGACGGAAATTCTACGCTAATAGCAATTGATAGAATGAAAACAAATATTATCAAAGCTACGTAGCTGAGATGCTATAATGGTAGGATTTGGTGTCATCATTTTCTTAGCTATTTGCAATTTACGTCATTAAAATTCAATAATGATCTAATAATAATTATAGTACGCTGGCGTAATGACACAGTTGCCGCTTTCTGATCAGCAGGTCCCGGGTTCAAGTCCAATAAAAGTCATTGGTTCAGGGCCGATCGAAGAGCATCCGATGAATAAAAGCCTTGAGCCAAGCCAGGACCACATTCTTGGCATCAGCTGGGCACCGCCTTAACCCTTAACATTAATTAGGAGGAACATGATGTCGGGATTTAATGCCGATTCAGAAACCTGTTGAAAGTTTTTATAATCATATTGACTCACTGGTTTTGGAGACCTCGAAATCCCAAAATAATGCCCGGTGCGTCTACGCAAAATCCATGGGAATGCCCGCACGCTGAAGTCGAAGATGGACGACCATGGAGCTCCCACCGCTCCAGTGCAGCAATCAATAACACATTACGCGCGTCTCTGAAGGCCTTCTCTCTCTTTCTCTTGGTGGCTCTATGCACTGCGTCTCTATATTTTCTCCAACAGTCCCTAGGCCCAGCTTTATCTGCTTCAAAAAGCTCAAAACACATTTCAATTGAATTCTAGAGTGTAATTTCAAGTGGCATTTGTAGTTCGATGTTAGACTCTGTGAAAAAAAATATACTGAGGATTTCTGATTCGTGGTAACAATTTTAACAAGCTAATTTCTAAACTGCGAAAAGCACTTCGTAACTTGACCTTTATTTTAATGATTGCACAATAAATAAATAGATCATTCAAAATAAATATTGCCGGTCAGAGATTCGCTTTGTCTATTGTATAAAAAAAATTCAATTGATGGTGCGAAGGATTTCGCATCATCTCCATAAACGGCCCATAAGATATAATATTCGCATATTATTTTCCTTGCTTACTCTAGGAGAGCAGTATAGCAAAGTGCGATAACCATCATAGGAAAAACTGATATGGTTACTGCGCTTGTTCAATGAGCAATCAAAATGGAGCTAGTTATATATGTATTATGCATGTATACCTTACTGCTCAAAAATCAGCTATATGGTTGTTAACTGTAGGTGTACATGTGAACGGTATTAAAGTAAGTTCATTGTGCATAAAACACAGAGAACAATGTTGAGCTCTTATGTACTATCATTGTGTTTTCTAATCAAGTAATGTAAACAACCTCTGTGTTATTGACATCTGTTACTAACACCACCATCAATTATAATTACAGTACTTAATTATCAAGATAAGCGAGACACTGTTATGGTATATAATTATCAAAATCGGTGAGATA
The DNA here is from genome assembly GCA_001587735.2 of Parhyale hawaiensis. Taxonomy (NCBI): domain Eukaryota; kingdom Metazoa; phylum Arthropoda; class Malacostraca; order Amphipoda; family Hyalidae; genus Parhyale; species Parhyale hawaiensis. The sequence continues at coordinate 12,854,308 of LQNS02004412.1, read as the reverse complement.
CCCCGATCAGTTTTCGACTGCAGTATTTAGCAACCAAGATCATGGCTTACAGCTCCAAGTATTCTGAAAATTGCTTCTGTTCCTTCGATCAGTAGCTAAGGAATCGAAAAATTTGGATTATATATTAGTGGATGTGGCACTTGCGGCCAGTTGCGGCCGTACGACAGTTTATCGCTCCCGTTGTCAAACCACAGGTGGCCGCTTGTGCACACATTTGATTATTATACATTAATTATTATTAATGACCTATAAAAACCTACGTTTAAAAGGCCCTCGTGGCGTCTGCTGAAACAATAAATTCTTTTAGTTTTAGTTTTATATAGTGTGTAAAAGGCCGATAATCTAATAATTTCCCTCATACGTAGCATCAGAACTTTTCTTAGTAAATACTTTATGGATTATTGGTAGCTTTTATACCCATTTTTAATGTCTTATATGGCAAGTGTAGCATAACTGTTAGGTGGCCCAGTTGAGGGACCTAATTGTGCTGCTAATAAACTAAAATCAAACATCGCCTGCCATATCTGTTTCTCACGGCCTCCTTACCGCTATAGTGTCAGCTCTGCAGCAAACCTCCTCCCCTCGCAAGGCCTACCGAATTCCATTTCCCCTCGCTCTGGAAGACGGAGAAGGTCTTCCTCCCAACGCCAGCCTTCCGTTATAAGGCGCCTCTCTCCCTCTACCCCTTTTCTCCTCATATCGGGAGGGATCGTCGGACCCACACAGAGTGTGTGGTCATTAC
>LQNS02004412.1:12810932-12823289 GCA_001587735.2 Parhyale hawaiensis | reverse complement strand
AAAAGACATAAATGATCAAATTTTGGTGCAGATCGGTTTGTTCGTTTGTATGTTTGACTCATGTTTGTCATAACGTTTGTTAACAGTATAACTCAAAAAGTTATCAACGGATCTTCAAGAAAAGTGAACAAGCTGTTATTAATATAAAAAGGCACAAATGATTATATGTATTTTGGAGTTTATACAAAAAAAAATTATGGTTTCAGAGCCAATTTGAATTTTTTGTTACCGTTGCCTCACTTGGCGGAGGTATGCGCTCTCAGAGGGCTCTAGTTAATCCTCTTTTTGTCTTTTTCTCTATCTTACTTTTTCTTGGCAGTGGGCAGTCTAAAAATATCGATATTTTTGGGGAAAAAAATAATTACATTAGGTTGCACAGTGATGACTAATTTTGCTTTACGGTATAGCCTCTATTTAAGAGGGGCCTTTGTTAAAGATTCAGTCAGACTAGGAAAGGTATCGAAAGTGTTTGAGCTTCAGAAAGTCGGAGTCAGGCGCAGGCTATGCTCAGAAGTCGGAGTCGGCCTTTGTCCATCCCACTAGCTATAGAATTTTTTTAGGAGTTCTTCTCGCCTGTCGGATAGTTCTCAGCAGAATAATCCTGTTTTCAATGACACCACTCTGTGAACGGGAACTGCATTTCTCTCAGTACCAAAGCTTCAGTAATTATTGTACGGATAAGGCTGAAACTTAGTAACTTATGCGTTAATAAGTTCAGGTTCAATGTTAATGCTGTAAAGTCCTCGCAATGAGCAAGCCGTATAGACAGCAGCAAATCTTTCCCGGGCGGTCGACAAAGCCGTTGAGATCAGTAGGTATATTTTTGTAGGACTGCGCGCACAACCGTAGAGAGCGACAGTTCCCTTCAAAACGTAATTTTCTATTTTACCAGCCAACTTCTGCCCTTGTGTCATGCAGGACCTGAGTCAGCTAACATGGTGCAACATGTCGCACAACAGCATCGACAAGTTCGGCCGTAACCCATTCGCCCGCAACACCCTGCTGGGCTGGCTCAGTCTCACTCACAACCTTATTAAAAAAATCGAGAGTAACTCCTTGCGCTCCATGAGGTACATCCGTCGGCTCTTCCTGTCCGACAACCAGATTCGTCAGGTGAGTGCCTACTGAATATTCCTTTTCTATGTAGCTGCTCACTCAACATGAGTATTGAAAAAATTTGTTCTTACGCGCTTACTATGGTGAATACAAAGAAAATTGTTTTCTTTTACGTGTTGGGCATGATTAAGAGGGAAATTTGTTATTCCTGCGTGCTGAATATAGGAGTATAAAGGAAATTGATTCTTTTTACATACTGACCATTAGTGCAAAGAAAGCTCACTTTTCGATTAAACGGACCGTAAAAATAAAGTTATCTTACTTTTCTGTGTCAATGATCATGAGTCTCCCTCTAAGTACAGAGATCCCATTTATCGCTTCCTTCTTCGTTAGTTTTTGCTCCAACGCAAGTGATTCGGAGTCTCTCCCTGGCCTGTTACGGCTACTTTTTAACTATTACGACTCCATTAAGTATTCTAAATAATATGCTGCGATTCGTCGTAAATACTTTTCACGCTTTAGATTGGAGATTCGGAACGGATGTAGATGTATGCGTGTGATGCTGCTCTGAAAATAACGTTTTTTACTTGGGGGATCCATGAACAATAGGATAAGGTTAATTAGCTCTGCCCAATGTTTGTTACAGGTGAGTTGGGCCCCTACGGGGACTATACGCTATCTAAATTTGAATTGTAGGATTTCGAGTCATGTTTCTGTCGAGCCCATTTCCAACCAGTTTCCCACACATGCGAATGATTCCTTGTTCGGTTCTTCTTCATTTTTTCGATTTGTGTTTCCATGCGCGTTGATCCTGTGTGGGAACAGCATCGTACATCGGTTTCACATTTCTTTCAACATGCGATGATATTAAGTCTTTTGGAACACCTTTACTTGCTGTGGCTAGGGAATAGTAGCCATTTACTAGGCAGCTAATACCGTTTCGCAGTAATAACAATATTGAAAGAGCCCGGTCGGGCTACTTACTTGCAAATAGATTAAACTAACTTATTTAATAATAATTTGCATGCATGAATAATATTTACTGTAATACGATGCCCTGTGGGCAGGTGGGACGAGGAGCATTTGACGGCATGAAGCGACGCGTCGGCACCATCGACCTCGCCAGGAATGAGCTCACGGAAGTCACCACTAAAATGTTCAACGATTTTCAGTACGTTGAAATCATTAATCTGGCAGAAAACAAAATTACTCGCGTGAAGAAGCAGGCCTTCGTGGATCTCTACTTGGTTCACATCAACATGAGTCACAATCAAATTACAACTTTCGAGAACGGCTCATTCGTTCAGTGCAAGAACATCACAACGCTGGATTTATCGTACAATAATATAACGGAGATACAAGCTGAGGCATTTGAAGATTCATATATGACACTTTTCCACTTGGAATATAACCAAATAGTCGACACGTCCAAAGTTCCCATGAATTTCTTCGGAGTCAAAGTCGTAAACATGTCGCACAACCAGCTGCAGGTCATCGGCCGTAGGACCTTCCCTGAGCTCTACGAACTCCATACCATTGATTACAGTCACAACAACATATCTGAAATTGGTCGGTCGGTGTTCCAGAAGCTGTTTAGCATACGACATATCAATATAAGCTATAACTCTATGACCGAGCTCAGAGGTAGCCTGTTTGGCACCATCCCCACCCTCCTTTCCCTCGACATTTCACATAACCGGATCGGCAACATCGCGCGTGGGATGTTCCAGAGTCTCTCGTCTCTCAGAGAACTTCATCTCAATGACAACGTCATCAACGGGCTTTTTACAGTCCCTCAAGCTCTAAATTACCTTTACCTCTGTAACAACAACCTTACTGAGCTTCGAGCCAATACATGGCCCATCATGAACGCCCTCCTCTATCTCGACATGGACAACAATAACTTTGGAGATTCTTTGGGTCCTGGATCATTTAACGGATTAAATTCGCTCAGATATTTGAATCTCAGAAACAACTCAATCACAGTGCCGCCTTGGGAAGCTCTGAGTGCCATGCAGACTCTGCAACACATCAATCTCGAGAACAACAAGATTGAGAACATCACACAAAGCGCTTTCGGTCGTCTACCTACGATGTTCACCATCAACTTGGCTCACAACGGCATCCGTAATGTGAGCAAGAGAGCTTTCGAAGGTCTTCTGCAGCTACTGACCCTGAACATGTCATCAAACGACATCGTCCATATCCCCAACGACGCCTTTCGGGGTCTCGTATCGCTCCAGACCCTCGACCTTTCCTTCAACCAAATCAAGTCTGTCGACAACAAAACAAACGGACTCTTTGAAGACTTGCTCTCCATCAAGAACCTCAACTTGTCCCACAACATGTTCGAGGTGGTCACCAAGAAAATGTTCCCGTACAATAAATATATTCCGTACAAACTGGAGCGCGTCGATCTGAGCTACAATCGAATGCCCGTACTCACGAAGAATCTTCTGATCGGCCTGCAGAAAGTGAAGCATCTCAACATATCGCACAATATTTTGAACGATTTGCGGCCCAATGTTATCGGCAATCTTACTCAGCTGGAGATAGTGGATCTCAGTCACAATGACTTAGATGCCTTAGGCACCGCAGTCTTCAAGAATTACTCCAACTTACGAGAAATTTACCTCCAAAACAATCACCTCATCTCCGTGCCCACGTCTGTTTTCATATCCACCAAGAATTTGACGTATTTGGACCTCAGAAACAATCAGCTCCATCACTTCTACGACGATTTGGTGCCGAAAGTCATCGATGGAATGAGAATAAGGTGAGAGTGCATGAAATCTTTTGTTCTGTTGATTCAGAGAGTATAGTAGAGGGAGAGTATAGGACGGACCATAGGGATAGGCTAGTTACATTCACCTTAAAAGGTAGAAGGCAAAACCAACTTGATCGCACGCCACGACTGGGAAACCCTCACGCACTGGTTCGTGCTGCAGATACATGCCAACTGGCACCAGAGGAGTGTACGTCTGCAGTCGACCACAGATTGTTAGGAGCTGTAGAGACAGTGACTTACGAATCCCCACCACCCTCGCTTCTGGCTAGGGTCAATACCCCCACAATAGCGTCAGGACACCGAATGCTGACTCAGCAAGCCAAGTACCACAATAACTCGCATTCCTGGCAAGCACAATCGAATTTACGCCTTCCGCGTCTGGCACCAACACTCTAACCTCCTTTGCTTAGGGATTCGTGCCCCAGGAGGATACCGCAGTTTACCTTAGTCTCATTTAGGCCTTTGGAACATCATTATTGCCGGTCTACTAGGCTTCCTTCAATTTCTTTATTTTGCAGACAATCTTTGTGCTATTCTTTTTTTACACTTGCAGTTGCCATGCGTGTTGATATTGTGTGGGGACAGCCGAGTGCAAGGCTTCCAAGTTTCTCTCGACCTTCTGCATGCCCCTTCTTCTACTTGTGTGTCCTGCGCGTTACGGGCGTGATGCCCCTGGCGCTACCTGCCCACTCCCACCACTCTTTTTCCCGTTTGACTCGTCCGCTAGACGTCCTAGGTCACGCTAGGTGACTTAAACTGTTCAGTAATTCAGCTAAATTCCTCTTCTTTTCCAACCTCCTGCACAACTGCACCACGTTCCGCGCTCGAGCCTCCATCCTCCTTGACAGGTGTCATCGATTGGCTCATCAAAGTCGAGCTATCCTTATATTAACGAGGCTATGTTGTTTGCCTGCAAGGCTTCTTCGTCTTTTGCATTCCATTGGGGAAACGCCTTCGTCGCGAGGCAACATCGCCTTGATGGATAGAGTGTAGCTAAGTCTTCTTGAGTGGCTTATCCAGATTTCCAGATAGGCATGTTGGTTATGTCTCGTTGGGCAGAGTGTCAGGCGTTATTGCTACATTCCTTACCTTTGAGACTTAGAAGTTCAGTCCTACTGTGTAAAACGGAATTTTCAGATGTCTCGAAAGTGATGGGCTGTTAACTAGCACCTCGACAGGATTTTAGAACGTGTAACCAACGTTTCTGCCAAAAGTTTTGGACAAGTGTGGTCTAATGGACTCGGCTATCCTTCATCAGTCGATGATGCCATTTTAGACCCATTGCCTGTCACCAGTCTTGACACACGGCGCCGTGTATAGAGAGCCTGAAACTAAGCTATCACCGACCTACGTTTTTTCAAGAATGTTGTTTATTCCTTTTGCATAATTGTTCATTCTACACTAGAGGGCCCGCGCTGTCTTTAAATGACAGCAAAGAATTTATGATGACCTTCTTCACTGATCGTACATCCGTTATTACAGCTGCTAACCTAAGCACCCTGAGAAGAGCGTTTACGGCTTCACAGCCGCCCAGTATCGCAACTTTTTTTCTCTGAAATTGAGAAAATACATGGCTTATTGCAGCCCGATCAGTAACGCCCAAAGTAATAACTCAGATTCGGTATTGTGGATACGGTAGGCTAGCCTGTGCAGGTCCAATAGTTTTTGCTTAGCGAAAGCTGTTTCATCGACCATTGAATTAAATTTGGGAAGATAGTTCAAGCAACGAAATCATCTGTGGGAGAAATTTACGAATCAAGATGCATGAAAGTGCCAGTGGAAGCTTTAGATATCTTCAGTGCTGCGATTCCAACTTCAGCTATGCAATAAGTGCATTCAGACATACGGTCTGCCGATACTTTGCCATAGATTCGATGTATCGAGAAGCTAATACTCGTACAAATCAGACTAAGCCTGCGATGGCTTCATTGCTTGAATTTCAACTGTTCCTGATTAAGATACGTTTGCCATCTCCTGCAACCCGGCCTATTTTCTACCTAATAGTTTTCAATGGAACTTGAGGGGACGACCAGAGCCTCCAACCTGGGCTAATTTCCGCCTATCTGTTTTTTAACGCGTGACAGAAAAATAAAATAAATAAATAATAAATAAAATAAATAAACAAGCAGATAAATACACGTCGGTCTTTATTATAGTGTAGATAATGGGCTAAAAATAAGGGCACAGTTTGTATATTTTTACAATTTTTCGTTGCATTACGTGACATATGTGACGATGCTGTCCCTACCTCGCCGCCCCTAAGGTACGACGGGAACCCCGTGAGCTGCGACTGCGGGGTTCGGCCTATCATCGCTTGGCTGTCGACGCAGCTGAGCATGCAGCACTGGAGCGACGTCGTCTGCTTCGCCCCGGAGTATCTCAAAGACAGATCCCTCGCGCAGGTGCGTTCTAAACCTTATCTGTACCAGACTGTGCTACCTTATTAATGGACAGGCTTTATTCTCATAGGACTACTATAGGATGGAGAATCCTTGTAGCAGAGCAACGGTGCCTTGTAGGATTAGAGTTGATTCTAGTTTGCCCAGTACCGTAACTAATGTGATAAGGTCCTGAGGGTTAGTTGATTACAATCACGTTTTCTGCGGCTGTTCATCACATAAATTGCTATGTGTTATTTTCTGAAGAATGACAACATCGAAAGCTGTTCCTGTAGAACATTTCCCACGATTTGTATGGCTTTTGGTATCTCACACGTATTTTTTTGTTCAATGCCAATGATTTGAAAATAATATTCCAAAAATATTCAGTTTTCGTGTATGCTTTAAAAATTTCATTCGTATTTCTACTTTTTCATGCTAACGATTAAACGCTTTATGGATTGCGGTCTTACCACAAGGACGTTCGAAGCAATGCTATTCCCATGGGAAATCGAAGTCCTCATAGGCCTAAATTCCCAAGGGAAACCGAGGTCCTTGTAGACTTAAATTCTTACGGGGAACCGAGGTCCTTGTAGACTTAAATTCTTACGGGGAACCGATGTTCTTATAGAGGTAAAATAATTTTTCTATTTTTTCAGATTAAGGAAAGTGACCTTGCTTGCGACGATAGAGTTGGGCCCAAGGTGGACATATCCCCCGACATCGTGTTCCGCGAACAGACGTACCAACGCACCAACAAGAACACCGTCAACAGAAATTCTTTGCACTTCGCTTGGTACGTCAATACCCACGAAGATGTCTCCGGTTTCACCGTCACCGTTCGTAACATCACCACCACGGATCTCATCACAGAAGTGTCGTTACCGTACACAGCAAGGTTCCATGAGTTCCCGGACCTACCGGAGGGCACATACGAAGTGTGCGTATCGGCCGTGGACAGCCTCGGTAACGTCAGGAACTTGCAGCTGTCCCAATGTCAGGACCTTGAGGCCAGCACTGGAATTACCCTGGCACCTCCTGCTTTACAGCTGCTGTTGAGCTGTGCAGCTGTTGCTGCTCTGATGGGAAGGCTCAACATCTGGTTAGGCTGAACACCTGGCTAGGGTCAACATTATGGCTAGATCAACATCTGACTAGGCCGAACCTGATGTGATGTTTACAAAATATGTGATAATGAACACCAGACTCAAGCTTTTGTTGAGTCTGCTACATTTGTAAGTGATGTCTTTTATTTGTGGATATAGATGTAATTTTCTTTTTATAAGAAATGTAATATATGAAATAATGTAAAAACATTAGTTTATTTGCGTCAGAGCAACTAATAAAACAATATCAGTCGACCGAGAAAGTCCATGTGCTTTTTATAGTGGATTAGCCAACAAAAAAACTCAGGCCTTGCTGGGTGACGATATACTGTATATTATAGATGTCTCGTTAAAAACCACGCTATATTTCCTCGGTAAGACATCTTTATTAACTTCTCTGACAGACGAATCATTGACATAGCAGGCTGTTAAAATTCGTCAGTTACAAAAAGTTTCTAAAGATATTTCAATGAAGATATACGGCGTAATTTCTGACAAAACGTGTCTGACAGTAGGGTTGCTCCCGCACTAAACAAACATATATGAGTGTGTGTGTGTCTATCGAGTTTTCATCAGCCTTCCTATTTTATGTCAATTTACATGCTTTACTGAATCTGTCACATAACATTTCCCAGGAACCACTCTTCATAAATCAAGTAGCAAATTTGCAGGGAGGTATAAATACTCATGTTTTGCTAATTTACAATATACTCGTTCAATATAATAATTACAATTACACTCTACGCATCACTTTATATTAGTGATAAAAGTGCCAACGTAAGTGCTGCAATATAGTCTGTATGTTCACGAGTTTCTCTTTAGCACGATGCACTTTTGCAATATAGGGCTGTGCCAGTTAGGGGATCTAGACGAAGGCTGCACTCGTGTTCTTAGCAGTCAAATTTTTTGTTTTACTTTTGTGCATCCTCAACAGTATTTACACCTGTATTTCTTTTGTCAAAGTCGAGTTCCTTAATTTACTTTTGTGCATTGTTTGGCCACCCTTTCACAAAGAATACAAAATTGTATACACGTACTTCTAACGTGGGAAGCGGTGCAGTTCATTTTACTGCCGCTATTTCGACCAAGTTCTGGTTTTCCCTATCAAATTTCGTGGCAGTGTTTGTGCAGCGCTTAACCATATAAGCACCAACTAAAACGTAGGATTTTAGCTGCAATAATAGCATTAGTTGAAGCGTACTGCAGCTAGGACTGTGGTCCTTAGTGTTATTCAGTGATGCCAGTAGAATGTATTACTGTATTTTCTAAAAAACAAAGCATATTTTTTATAAATATCTATTACATTAGTTTCAAATGTGCGTTCATTTGTTGAGGAATGTTGTACATGAACGTATGTTTTATTTTCTTTCTAAAATATAAACCGAATATATGCATGGGCTTCACCCAGGGGCTGTATCGAGTGCTTTTCCGGAGGAGATTCTGGAGCTGACCGAAGTTCCTGGTGACGAGGTTAGTTGGTAGAGTTAGGTAGGCAAGTCTTCAATACGAAATCACATCGCGCCGACTTACAGTAATTTTTTATGGGGTTCCCACGGGCAGGTCTCAAATTTGATGCGCATTCTTATAAGTTCTTTTGGTCTGAAGTAGTCAGCGCGCTGCTCTTAGCAGGAAACAAGGCGTTGAGAGGGGAAGTATAGAGGACCTGCCTAACTCTACAAACTAACCCCGTCAGCAGGATCAGCGGCCACCTGCAACATCTGGAGAAAAGTCACTCGGGACAGCCCATGGGCGAGTGAGGCCCATGTAAATTCTGACTAGGAAAGGGCCGGCAAAGACGTATTACCTAATCCTTCTAATGTAAAATTACTTTACTCTATATTTTCAGGTTTGTCCTAAGTCTTTGTAATCAAACAATAAGATAGCATAGAGCAAGGCAATTTCAAAGCAAGTTGATAGATAATTCACAGTTGTAATAAGAATGATGAACCATCATAAATATCAGTACACATATTGTCTTCAGTTCTACATAAATACAAAAATGAGATATAGTAGCTCCTATGGAACGATATCATGGAATGAAATCGGTATTAAACAGAACAGGACCTCAGCCAGCAGTAACATACAAGTGCAGTATAACGTATACATAAATTTATTAGAGCATTAGCAACAGCCAGTAATGAATAATAGTAATACTAACAATGTTAAAGCTTGCAGTAGAAAATATCTTTTGATATTAGAATAGGAATGTGGCTCAAGTTTCAATAGCTGGGCATTGGAGAATTAAGTATTTTAACCAGGCTGTATTTCCCCCTAGAAACACTTGTTTCGATACGAATGCAAAAGAGCAGAGAACCATTGTAGCAAGGTCACACAGCTTGGTTAAAATAATAGTAGGTATGGCTTTATACAGCACTAGAAATTTGTGACCGCTTCAAATCATTAGCCTCGCCTTACTCAGGCTGGGCGGTTTCGCTGCAAATACTCTCGCTCCCATTGTATTCACAAGGGCGAACGAGTCGTTGGCAGCGAGGTGAGCACAGCAGCAAGCTAGGGTTAACGCATACAGGTAGCCTTTATTTCTCGCAAGAAAAGCACTAGTACTGGCTGCCGTCCATAAAAGGGACAGTAAGCGACCATGGTCAAGTCCTTTGATTTACGCCCAGCGTCCTATATGCAGGACTTCAGAAGTAGCGCTCTGCGTATGAGAGTAACAAAATATTCAGGCGTAGCTAAGTTGAGCATTTCAGGCCCAATTAAATGCCATGTTCTGCAGGCATAACCGACTTTAATAGACGCAGTGGCCGCTACATGCGAGGGATGTGAAGCATTGCCCACATTTGCAGCAGTCTGTTCAGATCGCATGCAGGTCGTCCTCTCGGTTTGTGCGGTCCTTGATTGAAGTTCATTTTTTTTAATTCTTATCTTTTGATTCCTGAATTCGTATATCGAACACCTATACATCGTGAACTTTCTGGACTTGAACGACTACTATGAGAACATAGTCAAGCTTTTGATTGAATCATGCAGCATAAATTCAAAGGACTTTATTCTTCGTCTGCAACCGTGGCAGTACCCGAGCACATATATCTACATTAGGTAATACAGAGCAAGTTTAGTAAGGGTTATAACATCACAGGGAGAAATTAACTAAAGAGAGCTAAAAACAGTGCACTTGAGATCTAATTAGAGGAAGCGCTCACTTTCATATCGGCAAGCAATACCAAAATTTCAAACTATAAAAGTTAATCATTGTTTTGTAACCGGGAATAGAGTAATTCCTAAATTATAGTCAGTGGCATGTGAAACAAGAAAAAAAAGGCGCAGTAGCTCAGAGCCAAAGCAAATTAGTGTAGATACCAGTACGGTTCAGTTGTGTTTACCTGTACTCTGACGAGCGCTATCAAGTGATTGGTTCAAATCAATCATGGTCGTCTGATAGTTCCTCCCGCTTCAAAATATACAAGTTGAAAAACAACTAGAGATCAAATCATCATATCCTACGTAAAAAAGAAGGCATTTGAGCGCATTCAATTTTTTATAACTAAAACGGTACGCGTTTGTAGCTTCAGAGCTACCTATTGACAAAAAGAAATATTGTGCACACAAAGGAGATTCAGGATTGCTTTAGAGAGCAAACTGACAAGGGATTATTGTGCTGAAAATTAGCGGCAATTTTAACCCTTAAATGCCTGATTTAATCATAGCACACCCGTAGAAATAACACTATTGGTATATGTTGCATATATGACACGCTATGCATTTAAGGGTTAAAAAAATTTAAGGTGTCTTCGTCTGGGCACACCGAGGCGATAAGCTTAGTTCACATTTAGATCTAATGCCCGAAGGACTTTAATTATTTCTTTCCAAGTTTTCAGATTATCGAAGACGACCTGCTCTCGAATCAGATAAACTTCTGGGCATTTGTACGCCATTGTTAACGAGTCGCTGCTTAGAAAGTACCGAAATCTGGCGAGCAATAGTTGCAGTAGTTGTAATAATAAATTAAGGCTACAAGCGATTCCGTGCTTCAATACACTGCGATAAAGGACATCTCACAAATACTACTACCGTGACATTTCTGCCGGAAGGTTATAAATGTGAAAGAGAGCTCACGAGAAGTCTCTAATCGCAAGTTTGGCCGGGTGGTGCTGCTCCTGGCAGGATTATTTTTACAGTGGGTTCAGTTACTAGCGTCGCTGGCATCACTCCTGCCTCGCGCCGAAGCTCCAGGCGGAAAACCAAGGCGCAGAGAAAGGAAGAAGAAAACCTACCAACCAAGCTTTATCAATTAACATCAGTAGGAACAGCGGCCAGACGGAGCTTACCCTGCGGTAAGCCACTCGGGTCAACCCTTGAGGGGAGGGGAGGGGGAGAGAGAACAAACGATCGTTGAGGGCGTCGTTACATTCAAATCTAAACTAAGAGTAACGGCTCGATGTGTCCAAATGGTTACGCCAAATTATCATTTACATGCTTCGCCACCACCGGTGCTCAGAAGGAATTTCAAAAATGAAATTTTTTATCAAAAGCAAGGCGTTTGCAAAAGACGAAACCGGCAATAAAGAAATTTTTTTTTTTCAGTCGACAGAAGCTATAGATCATTATAGATGTTAACACTACATAAAATGAATGAAGTTATACCACAGGAAAGAAAAGGCCTAAGTAGATAATATACTGAAGACATTTCAGTGCATAGTCGTCAAGCGGAAACGCGTTTCAAGTGCCACATTCGTAGCATAAAATGAAACGGCAAGTATTCCTGTGTTGGTGCTTATGTGGGCGATATTCTGTTCGTTCCTTCACCTCTGAAATGGATCCTAGAGGTGTTCCTACAAGAGTCGAGTCTGGTCACAGCGGGTCTGCCGTACAACCCTCAGTGTCCAATCTTCTCAAGGTGACTCCACTCGATGAGAAGAATCGAAGGTGAACATGTAAATTTCAGTCGTGAGCTTCACTTCTCCGGATCGAATTTTAGACGGTAATTCCACACTGACTACTCCCTAGACGGCCTCAAACTCAACCTTGCGGAGCAGCTTACGCAGTTGTTCCAGGTCATCTCGAGCGTAAT
>LQNS02004412.1:12780900-12801035 GCA_001587735.2 Parhyale hawaiensis | reverse complement strand
GTGAGTAGGAATGACCAAACAGTGAGTAGGAATGGCCAAACAGTGAGTAGGAATGGCCAAACAGTGAGTAGGAATGGCCAAACAGTGAGTAGGAATGGCCAAACAGTGAGTGAGCAGGGACGGCCAAAAAGTTAGCAGGGACGGCCAAACAGAGAGCAGGGACAGCCAAACAGTGAGCAGGGACGGTCAAACAGTGAGCAGAGACGGCCAAACAGTGAGCAGGGACGGCCAAACAGTGAGCAGGGACGGCCAAACAGTGAGCAGAGACGGCCAAACAGTGAGCAGAGACGGCCAAACAGTGAGCAGGGACGGCCAAACAGTGAGCAGGGACGGCCAAACAGTGAGCAGGGACGGCCAAACAGTGAGCAGGGACGGCCAAACAGTGAGCAGGGACGGCCAAACAGTGAGTAGGGACGGCCAAACAAAGAGCAGCGAAGACCAAACAGTGAGTGAGGATGGCCAAACAGTGAGCAGGGATAGCTAAAGAGTGAGCAGGGATGGCCAAAGAACGAGCAAGAATGGTTAAAGAGTGAGCAGCAAACACCAAACAGTGAGTGAGGACGGCCAAACAGTGAGCAGGGATGGCCAAAGAGTGAGCAGAGACGGCCAACGAGTGCGCAAACGTTTTCTACTCAGCACACAGGCGATGGTCAAACAGTGAGCAGTAAAGGCCAAGCAATGAATGAATGAATGACAGCCGAACAATGAGCAAACGATGTTCAAACAGTGTGCAAATCATTGATAAACAGTGAACAAACGATGGCTAAAACAGTGAACAAACGGTAGTTCAACAGAGAACGAACGATGGTAAAACGGTGAAGAAACGGTTACCAGACACCGAGCAGAAGCCAACTAAAAAGTGCGCACACTATGGCAAAAGTGAAGCAAGTGATGGCCGGAGAGGAGCAAATTCCACAAGCGTCGCAGAGGTAAACACGAGATGGTGCAACCAAGAAGCATGGCCAAGGCACGTTATAGGTTGAACTTGCAAGCTGCTGACGAACTATCAGTCCATTACTTGTTATAAAGAAAAGCACCCAAGGAAACTGTGGATGTGTTTGGTCAATTTTCTGTACCGAAGTCACTAAAAATTCGTTTTGGAGTTTCAAAGACACCATATGTACAACGGATCGTACGTGTGCTTGCTGGTCAGAGATTAGTGGCACAGCGTAAAAAGGTTTCAGTACGGTAGTAAATGGTTAGTGTAGCAATTATTAGGTGTAAGTTAGTGGGAAGCAGCGGCAGCAACAGATCAAGCGTTATAGCTGGCAGAGAGGACATTATCCGATGTTCCAGCACCGTCCCAAGCACCAACATCCTCATTGCAAAGTCCCAGCGCTTCCCTCTCCATGTCCCAGCACCATCATGTACTCCAGCAGGCCACTCCACCATGTCAACGCCCCAGCAGCACCCGACAACCTCCCCCCAATGCACAAACAAAGTAAAGGACTCACCTCGCCAGTTCTGGACTTTCTATACGACGTGTACCCCAGAGGGCGAGTGCTGCTGCCACCCACACCACTGCAACACAACAATGCCAGCGATAGCATGGGCCGGTGATTCCTACGTTCACTACAGGCACACTGTACTACTAGTAGTACAAGGAATTACGACCCTACTAGTGCAGCAATACAAAGTCGCATCGCGCCGCATTCTTCGTGATTTTTCTCGGCTTCTATGCCCCGCATGCCTCTAAGCATTTTCGGGTCTGCGTATACATATCATGCAGTACTAACGATCGCCCTCTGCGGTCGCGATGGAGATTGAGCAGTGCAAAAAGGGTTTGACAGTTTGCCACTGCGCATGTTGTGACAACAGCTGTAAATTGGTGTCTCATGTTCCCGGAACTTATGACCTGGCAGAGCATCACAGTACGGGAGCGATAGACAGCGACTATGCGGCAGTTCGTGAGCAACAACGACCACTTTGTGACAGTGGACGAGCGACGTACCAAAGACATAGCAGCTAGTCGTGAGCAACACTACAAAGACGATTCAGAAATTATTAAATAGACTATCGAAAACTAGGAATTTGGCCACAGAAGAATACAATATTGGAGTGGCAGCCAATGGGGAACGACTTAGCGCAACAACTGAAGAAAGACGATAAAAAATCGAGTGAGAGAAGTAAGCAAAGAACTACAAAGCTGTAATAGAGATGCAGCAATAAGCATTAAATGGCAAGTAAGCCTTGTGCCACGAGGGTTGTTTTGCAGTCACACTTGATTTTATTAAGACAAAAAAAAAAAAATCCACGGAACGCGTCATAACTCGTATGATACATCCCATTTTTTTTTCAAAATTATTCACAACGTAGGACCTCAATAAACCAAAAAATACAGTAAATGTATATACTTTAGTGACACATATATTTAAAGTAGCTAAATAGATCAAGATTCGTAATTGACGAACTTAGACACGTGCTGTACAGGAAAACTGAGGAACTGTTGTGCAAGTACTTTAGTAGTACTAGATACTTTATAACGAACATTCATAATTATCGCTGGCAAAGACGTCACTGTGATATTTAACAATACTAGCCAAATTAAACTGAAGCACCCTGTAGAATACCCAAACAGATATCTTGGCCGATCTAAGAACAATAAAGGAACAACGGCTCCCGGGGCGCCCAAAAATTCTATCAGGGAGGGGTTCTTTTTATAAATATTGCCTAAGCATTCGGCCGGGCAGTTTTTTGGGTCAACATTCAGTTCCACAACCTGGGTTGGGTTGCAGAGGGTTGGAGTTAGATCTCGAACTCTAAGACCGACCGGTGTGTGACTCCGACTCTTTTCACACAACTCCGACTCCTCTATACAATACTGTTTATTACCAATTTTCATCCGACTGCGACTCTTTTTCTCATAATTATTCAATTCTTAACAACTCCGACTCCTCGATTTTGGCTGCAACTTTGTGCTGTCAAATGTCATGCAAATTTCCTCGTTTTCAAATGGGCCACAGTAGTTGATTAAACAGTGCAATGCCAGGGCCACAACATACAAACGCACGCACAACTTGATACGAGAATGCGCAGCTCGGCTGTCGTCCCGATATAAATTTAATCTCGGTATCATGAACACGGTGTGAGCAGTACATCCCCGCACTAACTTGTGCGTGCGATCGCATAGTGCATCCTCGGAATAAGGATGTGGTTTTTGTGAGTCCATGAAGTTTCCAGCCAACATCTGTGAGCACCAAAAGAACATGTGCGGCTACAGGTAACAAATGCACTCAAGCTGTGACTGCAGGTGCAAAGCTAAAGTGTTATATAAGCACAAGGGTCTAACCCTTCATGGCCCGTTATAGTTCAATTTTCCAGCTGAATACGATTTGGTATTAACCTCATATCTTAACACTCAGAGCATGATGTCATATTATGCTGCTGAACGATAACTTCATTAGAGACAGACTCAACTCAGAACTGTAGCAAAATTGAGAGTGCGTAAATTATACGGGAAATGGAGTCGTCAAATTGATCAAACATCCATTTACGCTTTTATGACATTTCAACCAATGCACCATTCGCAGCAGCTTACAAAAACTTGTATAACATTGGCTCTAATTTTTATGGTGACCCATTTATCTTCAACATTTCTGACTATTCACATTTATTATACTTAATTAAAAGGACCTGCTGCAGAATGATTGATTGGGTCACAATGGGTTACACGCAGTGCTAGTGAAGCCTAACGCCAGCTCATTCGCAGCCATAACGGCACTATCGGTGGCCGAACGGTAAAGAAGGCAAGAGAAGAGCTGCAGGATGCGAAGTACGCATCGCTCTTCACTTTGCGCCATCTATGAACTGCAGGATATTTATACAAGACTAATGGGACCCCGCACAATACGACAAGATGTTGATTATAATCCCTAATTAATTATACAACCGGCAAAAAAGAACTGCAGGGAGCTCGGACACGACACAACAGGATGGCGGTGGGCCGTAGGTTAGAAGACATAAATAGGAATAAAAAATGATAGTTAACTGAACAGAAAAATACTAATTTCACTTTCGCCTAGATATTCATCTGTAATGATGGATTTTTGCAGAAGATGAAGGGATTCTTCTAAAACTGAGCAAAATAGCGATAGTCGTCTTCATAGGAATATAAAATTTTATGGGGAACCGTGACCCGCAGCAGCTCTGTATTACACCTCCATAAAAACATAGGAACTGGTACTAGCACATGTTCTATAGGTATAAGCAGCTTAAATGGGTCAGAATCTATGAGGATATTTCCAAGGACGTAGCATCCGCTAGACGTAACAACTGGAGATAAATTCAGTTCCAAACAAATTATCTCCCCACAGAAATTACATTGAAAAATATCTGCCTAATTTAAACGAGAGTTCAATTTCAACGTATTGTTTAACAGGGGACAGCGGAAAGAAGGCATTAGAAGGAGACCGAAAGAGATTTCTCGAGCACCTTAGGCATGGGCACAACCAGAACACGGGGCACTATGGGAAAATACTTTCCGATAACAAATTTTCCTACTGAGAAATGTTTATGCAGGGGGAACTGGATGCTGTCACTTAAACTTTAAAAGCTGCTTTGACAGAAAATGGTCGAATGGGGAATTAAGTGGGTTATTCGATGCATTTTCAATTGATCCAAGCAGCAACGGTACTTTTGTGGCAAAAGCCATTGGCCCAGAACGATAGGGACGGGCCTACCGTAGGCGTGTGCAGTGAATTATGAAAATTACCAATTGAGTTCTAATAGATATTTTCGGTACCTACTAGAGCCTGTGGGAGCTGATCTTCCGTACGCAATGAATTACGTTATTCAGAAGCATCACTTGGCGAGATGCTACATTTATAGTTTCCGACCTCCCACCCACAGGTGGATGGCAAGCCGTTTTGGGCTACGCGTGAGTCAATGGTTAGCCCACACAACGGTGCACAGAGCTAACTTTTGTAACTCTACTGTATTACTTCATTTATGTAGGTAATCGTCTCTTTCAACAAGGGTTGCAAAGCTAGACGGTTGACGGTCCGACTCCTAGGACGAGCAGTCGTTCGACTTCGACTCTTCGAACTAGCAGGTACTCAACTCCGCGAAATTATTGCATCAAAAGGGTTACTATTATGAACAAGAGCTGACGGGGGCTGAACATGAGTGCGGGCGCTGTACAGTTTCATACCGTGGAAATTGCATTTCTAAGTGAACTTAAAGACGGCGGCTGACTTGGGATTTCAGATTGAATACCGTACGAGAGCAAAGCAACAACGCAAGAAAACTTCCATTGTTTATACTTTTAATTAGCATCGGGAGAGTGAATGAAGTTATGGAATTCTACAGTCTCTTTGAACAGGGCCGCAACGAGTTAAAGGTCACCCTCGCCAGTGGAGGACAAACACAAGGAAGTCGTACAACCCATGCATATAATCCACTGCGCACACATGGATCGGTAGACCCATCGGCGGCCACCGATAATACTGCCATGGCAGCAAGCAAGGCCCAGCGGCAGCTGCTCAAAGGCGCGCCTGGCTACAGAAGCAGGAGAAGTTAAATCCTACCTCCTTCTTAGGAGTCCTGACAGCAAGACAGTAAAGAAGATTTAAGTTACAAGACGAAAAATTGCAGCTGTAGGGAACAGGCGAAGCTGAAAGATTTACGAGTAGACATGATGAACAAAATATATTAGGAAGATACTTAGTAATGCTTCTAATGCTAGAACTTACATCGACTGCGGATGAGCATTAATATGGAATGCTTTGCTCATTAATTTAGTCTCTAATCTTATAGGCCCAACAGTTTGATCTATGTGTACACGTGAATGAGTCATGGCGAGTTTTTTAGTAACTTATTGTGTTATATCGCTCATTGACTTATATGACTGAAATTTCTATACTCGGTGATATCAGGTTGTTCAGAAACTAGTGTCAAAGGATGTCTACATTTAGTTATACCTACAGTAGATTAAATACTAGCATCACGTGCGTGCTAGCAAGTCAATGCACCGCAACAAAGCAAGGAATTTTGAGAAGTATTTCTATGAATACTTGCCAGGACGTTTTTATTTTTCTGGGAACTACTCACACCAACTTTTGACTTTCTAGTTTCGCCGTATCAATTTCCAAACAATATCGCACTATTTAAATTGAAATTTTACTGTTTCGGAAAATGAACTTTGAAAGCAACTAATTTATAAAATTATCTGTTTCAAGGGTTTTTGCCTAAGCACTGATCATTAATTCCCCCAAGTTTAGCTCCACAAAAGCCACTGCCACAGTTACAGAAGAGAGAGCAAGGGTGTCCCTCCCACCTGGCAGGGTCGTGCAGACTCCCCTTAGCAGATCTTCTCCTAACGGTGGCGTTGGTGCCAGGGGCGGGCACGCTGCTGACCATGCCGCTGCTGCTCTCCTCTGACGCCGAGAGGTCCTGCGTGCTCAGGTACAGCTCTGACGCGTCCATGGATCTGCAGGGCAGCCGTTACTAGACACAAAAATCCTTAACGCTGGTATTGATTAGCGTTAACACCACAAGAAATATATTAACAATGATTTTGATACATAAACATGACACCCACAAGATAGGTGTTCACATGGCGAAACTAACAACTCCAGGAATGGTGTGAGCAATGGTTTTGATCGAAGAAAAGGACCCTGACAAACACGACACGTGTCAACATTGGTTTTGATAAGCAGAAAATGATGATAATTGATGCAGAACGTCTGCTGACCTTGTCTTTACAGAGCGTCCAGCGCTGGAGGTCCCCCGCCTGCTGACAGAACTACTACTGCTGCTCCTGGCTATACTGCCACCTGCAACACAGACACGCCTGTAGTTAGGGCACGGGTACTAGTGATACAAAGGCTACAGGCAATACTAAACATGATACTGTAGGTTACTGCCTGTAGTACACGACAGCCGTTAGTATTTACTGCCCACAATGAATGGCAATTTCGGTAGAAAGTGCACCATTTTCATGCTTAGGTGAACGAGTCCTCCTTTTCCCACTACTATGGCGATGATGGACAGTAAGACATAGGGGACAAATGGTACATCGCTAGAAACGTGGAACCCACGTACGAGGGTGTCGCCACAACGGATAAACAAGCATGGGCTTGTTGTGCACCACAGAAGTTAACCCTTCATCCTTAGACATCAACTTAGATAAGAATTGTACATTTTGTAGGCGTGAACAAACAATTAGTACGATTAATAAAGAGACAAACAAGCTATATATTTCATCCATTTCGTAGGGAGATATGAGGCGTTTGTAAGAAGGACAGCTTCAAAGAAGTGTCAACACAGGTTTTCTCATAAACAGTATGGTATTTGCTTCTATCATTTGTTTGGCGGACGACTGTCTAAACTCTAAACAGTTGTTAATAGCGCGGGCTGAACTGTCAAGCGGAAATTGAATTATAACAACTCTTCGTCAATTTTCGAACAATATGTAACAAGGTTCTGATGCTGAATCGCATTGATTCTACAAAGCATTCTAGCAGCTGAAGTAGCAGAAAAAAAAAAGGATTGCTAGCACGTCAGTAGCTAGCTATGGCAATATGATGTCGGTGGTATATAACACATGTTACACCAGCCAACACAACTCATCCTGTTACTAGAGTAAATTTACTATTAGTTCTAGACGTCGTATCTAACTATATCACTTGCAGTCAAAAGAGAGGAAGAAAGTAAGACTATACTGAGCGAGCTCAATATACAGGTGATGACTGAATAAATTACCCGGTGCGCCGTGCGCGGCCGCTTTCCACGAAGCAACAGCACTGCGCACCAGTTGTTGCAACACGTATCAAAAAGGAGAACTACACTATTCATCCTACGCATGTTAGGCTGTGTTAGTTTGCTACAGGGGTTCTTCGTACTACTGTATTCTTACGAAATGAAAAATGAGAATTTTAGCGAAACAGCACCTACTTGTGCGGATAGCCTCACCCCCCCCCCACCATTGTACTGTATTATTTTCAAGTGATTTGTTTGTATCTTTCGTTATGAATTATTAAACATTATTATGATGTTGGGGCACTGCGCAGTACTGTTGCAAAGTAAGTGTCAAATGCGACCTTTATTGTACAGTAATTAGCTACGAAACACCACCTATAATAGCCGATAATGGCCGAAAGGCACAAACACCGAGCTCAAACCTTCGACCACCGAAGCTCTGATGGCAAAGTATGCCAAGCGCAGTCCATATTTAGCGACATCCTATTGGGGCAACAGAGTTAGCTTATGAACTTTTCATTTCACGCAAGTCAAATAATGCCAAAANAATGGCCGAAAGGCACAAACACCAAGCTCAAACCTTCGACCACCGAAGCTCTGATGGCAAAGTATGCCAAGCGCAGTCCATATTTAGCGACATCCTATTGGGGCAACAGAGTTAGCTTATGAACTTTTCATTTGACGCAAGTCAAATAACGCCACAAACAATACCCAAGCACACAAGTTATTTGTTGTAAGATCAAGTTACTTTACAAAGCTAACACAAAAAATCCACGCTGAAGTTACATAGGCACACCAAATCGATACAAAGATAACTGAAATCAATCTACACAGACAAACACACGAAGCAGCGTTATAAAACAGCCAACAAATTGAGTTCTTACAAGAAAGCAGTTTAAAATTAAAAAAAAAAAAAAAAAATCACAAAAGTCGTCATATCATTTGTCTCTTCGCGCATTTCAAGAGATACGACAGTAGTAGTAGAAGTTTTCTATTTTAACAAGTTTGCAAATAGTCAGCCTAAAGCCGGGTGCCCACACAAAACTTCCGTCAGTGCTAGCGACCCAGAGTCAACTCAAGTAATCCGATTCCGTTGCAACGGCACGGCTACAGATTGTGCAAAATAAAACAGTCCAAAAATAGTTAAAAAATTTCAGTAGCTGCTGCAATTTTCACACCATAGCAAGTACCTACGGTGAACTATTTCTTCAAATTTTTAAATTGACAGAGAATTATATTTTCAGAACCAGAGTACAATGTTCATAGACGTCATGTTGCAGTCACGGCAACGCAATCAGATTAGTAGAATTGGTTGTAGGCTGCTAGCGCCAACGAAAGTCGTACGTGGACCGCGGCCAGACAAAAAGCAGCAGAGCTGCACGTCGGTGTTAATCCAGCTGGCGGTTACAATGAACTACTTCCTGCCCTGCTGCCAGCTGTGTATCTTGCCCTAACGATAGGATCGACACAATAATCTATTGCTAGGGACAGTATACTGCACCAGCAGTACAGCTTTTGTCTGCACGTATTGCAGTGGATCCAGTAAGTTGTGCTTCAGTTACAAATAGCTCGTACCGATGCGCGACGGCAAATATGAAATGATTGAGAGGTAGCAACATCACAGAATAATAACATGAGACGGTACTCACCCTAACAACAACAACAGGTCATCAACAAACATACTGGTTATTAACATATTTCTCTGTGAAGCCATCCTACCAGGAAGCTTAGATGCAAAGCA
The DNA here is from genome assembly GCA_001587735.2 of Parhyale hawaiensis. NCBI lineage: Eukaryota > Metazoa > Arthropoda > Malacostraca > Amphipoda > Hyalidae > Parhyale > Parhyale hawaiensis. Next base: position 12,791,596 of record LQNS02004412.1, on the reverse strand, counting down.
CAAAAAGACGTTTGACTCGCTGCATTTTCTTCTGCTAGCCAAAGAACTTTATGCATACGAGAGCTCAAGAAGCATTAACTGAGAGGCATAAGTATAACCTACGACAGTTGAAGAGCGGTGGTGACTATTATTTACCTACTCGTGACCGCCTAAGCAAAAGGTTGAAGCCAACACGGATCCATACCATCAGCAGTTGGATTTGCATTTTTTTTTCTATGACGACGAAAGAAATTTCTTGAAAAAAAAATTTATGCACAAACTTGAGCCACTTTCAGAAAGACTACGCGTAGGTGACCCCACATAGGGCCAGATAACCGGACTTCCCACCTCTCCCAGCCTACCAGGTGGGGACTAAGGAGCTATAGGCAAAAAGTCGAGCACAAATGAAGCAATGGGCATAAGTATCACCACTAGAGGGAGCCAAAGCTTAAGGATTATTTGTACAATAGCCCCAGTTGAAGCTTGCCTATCCACAGCATACTTAGCCACCGAAAAGAGGAAGAGATGTGTACTCAATGTCCTTCCTTTCTATGGATCACATCGTACGCTGTCTAGAATAAAACACTGTGAAACCTGACGCCAAGACCTTAGTTTCACTCACCCATTGCTATAAAAGATCGAAACATATTCCAGTCATAGTGAGATGAAGACCTATTTAGTTTTTTTTAGTACGAAAGTAAGTACACTGAGAGAAAATTTGATGCACTTAGATGCATCAAAATTACATGCATTTTTGTCCCACAACCGAAGCATGCAAGTGTATCATAATGATGCACATAGGGTCTTATGATGCACTTATGTTTGCATCAAAAAAAGCTTAAATTGATGCACCTGAAGAGATGAAGCTTTGAATTACAATAGCGATTTGCGTGTTAGTATGTAACCGCGTCTCGCTTTACACGTCTAACAAAAGTACAGAGCTTATATTTACTTTTTTTTACGGAAATATGTTTTTCTGTCTGCTGCGATGACACACCAAACTACGCTTTGAAACACCTAACTGCATCCTGAGGCTTCTCTGTGAAACATCTACGTGCATCCAAATTTTTCTCAGTGTAAGTAGAGCCACCACAGTTCATAACTAAGGTTAGTTCTACAAGACCAAAACATCAAATTAGGTAGGTACCACAGCAACCAAAGATCCAAATCCACATTACTTCAACCACACAAGACGCTTACTCTAAGTTAGTAAACCACACGTATAAAAGAACATAACCGCCATCATTAAATATACAAAGATAATAAACATCAAAATTAAGGAAAGTTGCTAAGAGCGAGACAATTACCCCAACTCTGAAATGGAGTCAGCAAACTCTACCCCATTGCACAACAAATCAAAGGTTATACAAAAGGCGAAAGAAAGCGGCACAAAGTTTGATTACCTTAGAAGTACCCCAGTGGTTACAGGAGCAGATGATACGTTCACCTCAGCGTCAGCTGACGGCACCTTCGATGTTGGGCGCTTTGTGCTATAAACTTTGAAAGTTGCTGCCACGGCCCCTTGTACCTTTTTGTGAGACATAACTACAGCTGTTCAACTAGTTGCCCCGTCATATTCAAAATGTCACAGATATTGAGGTTGTGAAGTTTAGAAACTCACTGGACGCTTCCTCGTATAAGTCAAGTAAACTAGCTGTATGCGGTTACGTGCACCGTTGATGCCACTCGTTCCTGGACCTTCATGGGTCACGGAGTGCAGGCAAGACAAGTTGTACGGCAGTAGTATTGGTAAAGGGTTTTACTAGCCCAGCGAGCAATACACCCGCGCATCACGCCGAACTCGTTGATTTTTATCTCGGCTGGAAGATTTCCGATGATATGCGAACTCAGGTGAGTTCTATTGGTCCTATGTGGTCAGTGCGCTACTGACGTGAAAAAAACCCCCACAGCATCTCAAACCCCCAGTGCACCACTGAAAGGATTCGCTCTGCAAAGCCGCACAGGGCCAAGAGATGAAAAAGGAAAAGAGAAGAAGGTATAAGAAAAAAAACACCGGTGCGGAGGGTCCTATCCGAGCCCCTCCTCCACACAGGAGCAGGTAGGAGTCCCATGGGATGGGTCGCTTACTACCATTCGGCGGCCCACCCCGTGGAGTTGAAGTACAGAGACCTACCCAACTCTACAAGCAAACCATGGTAGCAGGAACTGCGGCCAGCTCCAACATCTGCGGAAAAGGCACTCGGCACCCTGGTATGAATGTCCATACATGTAAATTCTGATAGGGAAAGGACCCACTAGAACATACTCTTAAGGATCAGTCCAGCTACCTTCAAGAGCGGGTGATTTGTTAAACATAAACTGGAGCTCGTCCAAAGATAAAGGGCGATGGAATCCAAGTATCTTGCTTTTTTCTTATAAGCCGGAGATATTCCTCATGTAAATTATTGCTACTGAAATGTTACTATAGACTTCACTGCATGGCACAATCTGGTTTTTCCCGTAAATATTATGCACTTATCATTTATGATAAACCATGAAGTGAAGGTTGCCAACGACTGACTGGCGTAAGAGGACCTTAAGTTTTGTGAAGACCGATGCATTTGCAATGAAACTTCTTACTGGCATACATCGTATCAAAATCCTGCGCGTCTATCAGCGGCACCTGCGGCGTCATAAACTGCATAAGGAGATGCAACGCTCTAATGTTGACGTATAACGAAAGGGAAACCGAACCCCGAGCAGCATTACTCATCCATACGTCAATTAGGTGAGTTTGTACTTGGGTGGTTAGAAAGAAGTGCGCCCTGATTAGTGCGTTATAGTTAAAATTTCAACAAGTTTGTAAGAGAAGCACGGCCCACGGATGGAAGGGGCATGTAGCACGTTAGCTAAAATAGGGAACTAGCGACGGTGGTCAGCACGCATGGGAACTGCCAGCTGAAAAATACGAAGGGAAATCAGTTGGAGTATGAAAACAGGTGGGAGAAAAATAGAATAAAATGCTAGATTTTCCAATGCAGATAACTATTGTCAGCATGAACTGAAATCAAAGTAGTAGCTACGTTGTAACTATATTTTACGGCAGTGCAGAACATGAAGCCGCGTGCAACACTGTGCATAGAAAGGATAGAAATGAAACAAAAAACGTAAAAAAAGTGCAAAGATTCGTAACATGTTTGATGCGTAATGGGCAGTATCTCCTATACAGTACAAAAATGAAAGGTAACGCTATACTGCTAACGAACAGTTATTAAAGGAAGACTAGCGAAGCTACCGGGTTACCACTATGCACGCACGCACCTATACCTAAGCTAATAATAATAGTGACACAGTCTCGCTACCTACATAAAAACATTAATACTGAGCATCAGCGGTGTACAAAATGACTTATTTACAAATTTCTTAGAATTACATAATTTGTATGCATATAACACATACATCTGTGAGCGTGCTTGCATACCATTGCTGGGTATGTCGGTCCAGATTAAGATGTCTGCTTGCTAATGTAATAATAATTTATTATTATTATTATTATATTGGTATTGACCCGCTTTTTTCGAATCGGAGACGATCAATAGCGATCTAAGATGAAGAATTTACTCGACATAAGGATAACAAATTTTAATACTAACAAGAAAATAATAAGAGTATCACGTTTGATCTAAGAGGATGCAGAGTCCAACGCATTACAATGAGCAGCATCCCGAGGTATAATGTTGCTTTAATGGTCGCATAAACCGTTTACGGGGCGGTTAGAAAATGTTCTCGAAGGAAGAGCGCCATACAAGTAACCACATATGGTCACTTGCCCGGTGAGGGTATAAAGACAAACAGTAGTTGGGTAAAGGAAAGCAAAAATGTGTGAATTGACACAGACTCAAGTGCTAGGACGTCCTAAAAGAGTATTTGAGGTGGTCGGTATCTCGCCTAGTAAGAAGTTAATTCTAAACCCACTGATTATATTGAGTGGTTCCTCCCCGTAGTCGAGGGGTGCGCGACACAACAGCAGCTGCCGAAGCCCAACCCCATTCGAGTAATGCCTTAGGTTTAGTCATTGAAGTTTAACCCAACAACAAGCAAGAACAAATAAAACGAGTAAAATTGCAGGCACTGGCAAGAGTTTAATCTGTAGATTTCGTCAGAGATTACAAATGATAACAAATGCGCTTAGGGCAGTGAAAATTACTTTGAAAATGTAACCTAGCGACAGCATCAGAAGGACAGACGGCAATGGCCACGCAGGACGCCCACAGATGTACGTAGCTACACTGGACACAGGGCGGCCCAATACCAAATTTCGGCGATAACATAGCTATATACGATACAAAGAGGGTACGCGAATTCAGGGCTGGATATGAACATTATGAGTAGCTGCTTTGCGCACAGAACTGTAAACGTGCTGCTGAGGTCATAATTTGACTGACCTGCAATGCTTCCTGCATCCAATACCGGAGACACACTATGCAAAAGCACGCACAACTTATGATCGGAAGCTAAGCTAGCAAGTGCAGGTCGGTACCAAAGATACGGTAGCATGAGTGACGTGCGACATGAATATCCGCTCTACAAGTTGAGTGTTTCATTGCTTAATGTGGCCTCAGCATAACCTATTCACAAAGAAATCTCGACTGAATGTAAGCAAATGGCTTACCCAAACATGTTTCGAGTAGAGACATTTAGCACAACAACAAGACAGTTCTCTGTATAATTTCACTTAGCAAAAAAAAAAATAAAAACTTTTTCCTTTGCTTCTCACAACTGAACCTGAGCTTTAAAGCACTTTATCTCGTCCCCTATGAAGGTACTGGGCCGAACGAGCGCACAACTCTGCAGCGAGTACTCAACAACGCCATGCTTTGCCTCATTATTGCTACTCTGAGAATTTCATTGCCGTATTCGATAGGAGCAAAATAGAACAGCGACATAAACAACGATCTGGAAACAAGGAGGGAGTGTTTCGCTTGCGTTGATCTTGCCTTACTCCGGCTGTGTTGCCGAGACGATACACGAGCTCCTTCTCCTACAGGACTACAGCAGGAAGAAGAACCCTTGTAGACAAGCAGCACAGTGTGAGTAGGACAGGGTCCCTGATGATTCATAACATGAACAAAAAGTCAACTTCGAACCGCCCCGTGGAAAGCAAAGTTAGTTGGCACAACACGCGAAGTCCAGCTTGTTATGGAACACATGAAATAATTAACAGTTAATGCTATTAGAAAAATGATCCCTTGATAAATAACGGCTAAGCTAAGAAATACAACATGGCCAGTAGTCACTAGAGTACAGCACTAGTGAATTTAGGCACCTAGAAAGTAACTGTACAGCAGCAGCAGTAGGCACGTAACAAGTTAAGAAACAATGAGACTCGACGTAGGACTCTGCCGTCCATTCTGTACATAAAAAACAGAGCTCAGGAAGAATTTCTAAAGAACACTGAAGGCAATCACAGAAATGAAGTAAGAAGGAATCCTAGAAATAGCAGAGAACTACACAAGGTAACACCCAAGACTATAAGAAAATTAATACCCAATAGAGAACGCAACTAATAAAAAATAAATACTAGATGGATAACAGAATACGTTAAAATATCCCACTTGCACAGTGAAGACACTCAACTAGGAGTAGTAGGTAACGTTGACATGAGCTTTTTATTCAAGCAGTGCACAAGAGAGTCTACAGTTTCGCATAAAATATTTATATCATAATCCCAAAATAATAACTAGAGCCGAGCAAGATAAAACGACGACTGGGATAGTTCCTTAAAAAATACATTCACGGAAAGAGATCGACACAAACCGTCTTGCATTTACCGAAAGAATACGAGGACATGCAGAGCAGAAACTGTTCTGCAACTACGGTAAAGTCCGATGCTGACTGAAAAGGGCCAGAGCCGCAAAAGAAGCCTAGACCTTTGTTCCGACCTACGAAATGCTGGTGCGCTGATGCTTCGACGCTTCGCCGGTGCCTCGATGCTGGTCACGTCCAACATGAGAAGTGAGGCGAGTCAATAGGTACACTTCGACTAGCAGACTACAAAGTACTAGTCCACAGCAGAAACATATGGTTCAGAAGACCAGTAACACAAAGCGGTATCGAGAAATAGGAAACAATCTAGAAATGCCGACGGTGAAAAAAGTTTGCAGTAGAACTGGATAGAAGGATTGAAAGTTGAGACTACAGCACAAAAACTGGGATACGATGTCACCACGCCAACACAGAAACAAAGCTTTTGCGGGGAACATGTCCAACCCGAGATATTGAGCAATTTCTTCTCAACACGAAATACAACTCGACACTGCAGACTTCAAGTTGAACCGATATGTTTTGTTTATGCTAGGACCACACTACGAAATCCGACGCTCAACTGAAGTACTTTCCAAGGGTATCTTTGATACAGATTTTCACTGTAAATCGGGACGACCTGAGAGCTGAACGTCCAGTCATACGTTGAGCGTGCGAGCACACAGTGTGGCCCCGGTAACAGACAAGCAACAGATGACACGTGAAGCCGTGGTTGAGCAAGTACATGGTATTCATATATCACAGCAGAGATGGTTCACAACCAGGCGAGGCCATATTCTCTTCGTCATATGTCTCGCCAGTGTATCTTTTATTGGAATTTGGCCAGTGAAGGTCAGCAAACTTGCAAGGTTATTTCGCAAAAGAGCGTGAACTTCACCTTACAAAAATCCTTCCCCCCCCCCCCAATTACATATTTGCCATTTATGGTAAATTGTTCCAGAGAAAAACGACGGAGGAAATTTCTGGGTTACCGGCGGGCTATTTGAAAAAGAAACTTTCATGAGTCAAGTTTGATGTTAGATCATCAGATTCTTTAGTTGAATCTTATGCGCAGCCTGGTAATCAGGGAAAATTTGTTCGATAAAGACTGTGTTCAACAAAAGAAGCAATAAAACTTACCATTGAGACTCGTAAAAGAGGTCTGGGCTACAGGATCGGAGGCTTCATCGACAACCAAAGATGCCAATGGACCACGAACACGTAGCTACCTAGCAACTACTGCAAAAAACTTTTACATTGCATACTCCCGTCAGTAACCAAAAATATACAAGTTAGTATAACCCATGGCGACGTAAATGAATGGGATTAAAAGAAAAGCTTTGTGCGCGAGGGTTTGCCAACCGGGACATCTTTGCTGGGACCGCGCGTCGCCATGCTGCGGGTCGTCATGCGGGCCTTCTTCGATGCTTTGACATCGACTGGAGGTAGAAAGTCGGGGTCGTCCATTGAATCTTGTTCCTCAATGAAGAGTGGTGGTGGGTTAGGATCCGGAGACAGATTAAAAATATCGTCACTGGTGTCGTGTTGGCTGGGGTTAGCATAGTTGTGGTTAATGATACCTGAAGCCCCAGCACCAGAGGTACCAGAAGGTAAGGGAGTACCTGCGTTAGTAGTACCTGCATGGTGGTGGTGACGGCCATAGTCGCCGACGTCTGTGGCAGGGAGCGCTTTAATGTTCCTGTTGAGGTCGCCAGGGTTCATGTGGTCGTCAGCATCGCCCAGCTCTCCCACACTGTAGCTCCGCTTCAGCTGGTTCACTAGGCCGCCTCCGCCCTGCAGAAAAACAATTCAGTGTCAACCACAGGCTGTCTTCACTCAGCGTCAAGAGCATGCATGCCATTCTTTATTTTTGCTGGCTTAATATTACTGTACTCTATACTTTGTAGACTAATATAGTTTAAACCTATAAATACCGACATCAACATTGCAACTTCTAAAACAACCAAAAGAATGAAGCTCATTGGCTGGCTTGACACTGAATTTGGCCCTTGACCCTATTCGACTACCCTGGCACACTCACCACTGATTCTAAATTTTTAGAAACGCAATACACTCACTTTTAGCTGACACCTTTTCCTTGGGAAACACTCACCGCATCAATCACTCAGCTTTGGCTCTTAGATGTGCTGCGCCGCGTGACTATCCCCTACGGTTCTCATTTCTGCTAAGCCCGACACTGACCTTTATGGCGGTCTGCATAATGACGGCGGTGGCATAGTTGACGCCCTTGGTGCCGAGGTGGAGGACGGTGGAGTAGCCCTGTTCCTTGGCCCTGGCTATGCACTCGTCGATCTCGTCCTCCCGCTGCGTCAGCCACGGGTGTACGAAGCGCCGGTACAGCACTGATGACCCGCGCGTGGCGGGCGACAGCAGCCACAACACCAGCAGGATTTTGAGCTGAGCGATCGTTGTGTCACACAGTTACAGTAATGGGCAAGTTTCAAAAGTTCAGACTACCAATTTAGCTTGTCTCCCAGTGCTTAAGCTCAAAATTTCACCATCTACTTTCAGTTTTTTCGATTTATCGTTTTTATTGCAGACTGAGAGCATATTCGGCAGCCAGTATAATTGTCATCAACATAATAATATGATTATTGCCTCCGTAATACTAGCTGATAGCTCAAATATCAACATCATATGGCCAAGCAGAGTTGGTAACTTTTTTCCCCATGCTTCATAGTGAACCCTCGGAACAGACTTCTCGCGGTAGCTACTTGCCAAAGCAAACCGTCAACACCTTCATAAATCGTTTGGACATGTACTGGGAGCAGCACCCTCCAAAGGTTAGATTTTTTCCTCAAAATTCGCAACAATTATCAACTTCTACCTGCTGTGTTCTTCACATGCAACTTAGCACAATTATCTTTTACAACCAGACAAAAGTAACATGTTAGCATTCTAACCGATAGTTTCAGTCTAATCTAATGGCAGCTGTTTTCTCCAATGGATGTCCATGAATGAACGTCTCAGTGTATTAGCGTAATGGATGATGCTCAGGAAGTACTGAAGCCTGGGCTTGCACTCCTCTCTAGGAATGGGCCTCTTGATCTCAGGAGAGCAGAGTTGGACATTTGTGGAGGCCAGTAATTGGAATCAGAAACTCATTCGTCCCATGAGTCTATGGTTCGAGTCGGTGAAAACGGGTCATTTTATTAAGAATTTGAGATGGGTGAGTTTGTGGGTCCAAGGGTCGGAACCACACAATGAATATACCCAGGAATTTAGGTCTGGTTTAGTCTCTCTAACTCGGCAACCCAGCTGGGTCTGCCAAGTGTCCCTATCTAATTGAAATAAACAAGGCGATTGAAAAAACTACAGACACAGTTGCACATAATAATCAAAATTATAGCTATTAATAGCATTACTTCATAGCAATAAAAGTTCACAGGGCAAGACATTGAGGATGATAATTAAATTTACCTCATAATAGAAGGGGAACCAGAAGGCTAGGAAAAGATCTGTGATGGTCTCAAAGCAGGTGAAGAAAGCGAACACAATCCAGTACATCATCCATTTTACCTGCACACAAGTACAAAATAGACTTCCTTTATCTATCAAGTTACCCAGAACACAATCCAGTACATCATCCACTTTACCTGCACACAAGTACAAAATAGACTTCCTTTATATATCAAGTTACCCAGAAAGTTCTCACACTTTGCTATTGCCCATAGAATTCACTATGAAAAACGTAGGAACTTGCGCAGTTACCTACTTGATACGTAAGAAAAATATGAAAGCTGAATGTCAAGCTTTCAAAAATGCAATAACCGTTTTTCACACTGAAATTCTGCATATCTTTGCTGTTGGAGAATACTTTTAAAGGATCAAAGGAAAAGAACAGAAAACCTGGTTCTATTTCCTGAAACAGGCAGGCAGTTTCTCTGATACCTAGCCCAGCAGAGTACCTACAGCTACTACATTCGTAATTTGTTGATTGCACAGTGAAAAATATGTCTTCTAATTTCAACCATACACAGGGTCAGCATAAAAGAAGAAAATTCAGTGTAAAATATTTTGAATTTTCATACACTGAAATTTATCTATGTGACAATATTTTCAAGAGAAATTGCTTCAGAATTTGACTAACTAGCTAAGCAGTCAATAGGGGCATTAAGGAGCAGGACAAAAATGCACCATATGAAAGAAAATATTCCAAAGCTACATCTAGTAGCTAGCTAGTATACAGTACATTCTCAGTACTTACATAGAGTATAGGTATATACAGTACAGTATATTTTTTGCCAGAGTCAGTGATGTAACTATAACCTTTAAAGTCTGATTCTTTATGGCCACTCTGCACGAGGGACGTAAAGAAGGCCTACCACACAATACATGCTAATTCCACCGCAAGGATCATGTGCAGATACATCGAGCGTTGAAGGCTGGATCCATTGCAATTGAACACAAGTTATCAATTTTACTGCCGTACCTGTTTCATTTAACAGTAATCATCCCCACCACAGTTCTGGGCCGTCCTTAAAGCAAAAAACCTCAACTCAGCTTCTGGGGCGGCCACAATTCCATTAGGTGTTTATAGGTATTATTTCTAAAGGAAGTTGTGACGATGACAAAACACGACAACTTATATTAACAATTATTATTATCATTAGCAGGTATGGGTGGTCTTTACTTCACTACGGTAGTTACCCAGACAGCAATTGGCATCAACAGTGATACTCGGTACGTAGCTACCTAATTTCTACCTTCGGCGCAGTGAAGCTCAAAAGAAGTATTTTGTCGCCGCATTTCTGCCAGAAAGTCTCGGCTAGTCAGTACGCTACCTACTACTTGTAGGAAATCCAGGCACAAAACAGGGGGAAGAAAACCTGCCTAACTAGCCTAATCAGACAGCAGGTGCTGCAGCCAGATGCAACGAACCTTGCGGTAAGGCACTAGAGTTGCCCCCAGGCGTGGCCACGTGGGGGCCATTGACAGACAGGAATAGAGTATG
>LQNS02004412.1:12766971-12780212 GCA_001587735.2 Parhyale hawaiensis | reverse complement strand
CTTGCGGTAAGGCACTAGAGTTGCCCCCAGGCGTGGCCACGTGGGGGCCATTGACAGACAGGAATAGAGTATGAAATAAGATCCCTTTGAAGTCGATCCTCTTAATTACTACTCCCAATAACCAACCTTCCATAGGGTTACAACCTTACTGGTACTCAGGGTACAGTGCATTATTTAGAATCAGCGGCCATATGTCGTCAAGGTTGCACAACATCTATTCCCAGTAGGGCACCAGCCTCCAGGACATTGGCGGTATCAACAACTAACAGTAGCTACAATAACATCAACTCACGTATTCCTTGACATTTTTGGTTTTGACGGCTTTGTAGGAGTAATATGCAGGGAAGAGCGTGCCAAACACCAGTCTGAAAAAGAAAAGCACGATGAGCATCACAAAATAATATGCTGACGTACCAATCGATCACCGTATCACAAAATAGAATGGTAACGTACCACGTAGAGACACGGTTACAGTGTACCGTATAAAGGTGATTAACATTTATGGTTAACCACAGATGCAGAATCGGTTCACTTGCTTTGCAGCGATGTAGCTATAACACATCCCTTTTATTTAGGGAACGAGAGAACAGGGACAATGTGTCGCAACCTTGGGTAACTCAACTGCAGCGTACGAGCGTAAACAATTTGTCACACGACTCGCGAGGCAGCAGCAAACAGACGAAGTACCGTAACACAGCAACGAACTTCTCTACGATGAATGTAAACTTGTTGTTGCGGGCATTATGAAAATTTATACACTGACGTTATGATGACGAGCATAGCTAGATGACGATTGGCATAGATGATGACGAGCCTAGATGCTGACGGGTGTAGATGTTGACGGGTCTGCTTGCACAAGGGCGACATCCGCAACAGGTACAGTTGCCAAAAACAGTTCTGTCCGTTCTCTATTGTTCTTAAAGGACGGTCGCTGTTCGACGACCGTGCTCTGCAAGTCAGACGTCGATCCTCGTCAGTACAGCTCGACAATGTTCTACTACCCCCTTGTGTGCGGTCGATGTCGGCAATCAAATGCAGTGTCCACGGTTTGTTCAGGGTCCCCTATCCCTCCACAATCCGAATGGCACTGTGTACACCAGTACGTCTTAGGACTGTTTCCTCGTGTGATCGAGGGCTGTCCTGAGTGCCTGCTCCGCGGNTATATAGCTGTAATATTTCTAACAAATTACTGTACACACAATTTTTAATGTAAGCTGTAATATAATAATCGAAGAACACCTCCCGCCTGTGGAGACACAAATGTTTAATAAATAAATAAATAATAAATAAATGTCCAGTCGCTGCTAACGGCGTTAGAGAGAAAAAAAAGCAATTAATGGACATTTAGTACGTCGAGGGAAGCATGGAAGTCATACGCGGAGGTGTTGCCACACTGGATATAGGGGTATGGGCACAGATATATTGGAAAGAACAGAACAGAGCGTCACCAGCAGGTGTGTGACAACAAGAGGGAGCAGAGCGGACATGGAAACTGCTGCGAAGGCCTAGCTAGCTAGGGGTAAGATAATTTATGTGTCTCGGGGAGGAAGAGAGGAGAGGGGGTAGGGCGCAGCTCCACGTTCCCTACTACGGGCTACTCAAAGAACGAGTTACATGAAAATTTCACAGCACTATGATAAATATAAAAATGTATTTCTTCACAATCCGTGCTCTCTTCAAGCAAAAAAATATGAAATTAAATTTAAGTTTAATGACTTTAATTTTCTTCGAGCTCAGCTGCCAAAAGCTGGATTTAAGAGTCTAACCCTAAACAAAAATAAAAATAATACGTAATAATAAAAAAAGCCAGAGGATGTATGCAGCTCACGTCTGCAAGAAATTAGAGAAGCAACCGTAACGAGATCCTTGAAGAGCATAATGACGGTGGGCGAGTGGCTGCAGTTGTCGATACAAATACGTCAGGAACCGAGTGCGTGCGCTGCAATAAGCAGGTCCTTACTTTGTAAGAACTCATTGACATTAGCTGCCGCTCGCCTCCCAACACCACATGCAAGCTAATAAAGCGCAGTTGTAACGGATTACCGATACCTGCGATTAGGCTGAAACGAACATGGATAAGCATAAAAACGAATCATTGTGTGAAAATCTCCAGTTGCACGACTATATTTGCAACATTTATAAATAAAAATAGTAACATTATTACTCCACTCCCTATTTAATTATAGTTTACGTATATATATATATATATATACATAGAAATGAATAGCCACCAGATATAAAAAAAGGGAAGGACCAATAGCTATATGGCCAGAACTCTCGAGCTTCACATAAACAAACGTCAGTGTGGGACTCCGCGCGACGTTACCAAACGGAAGCCCCAAAATTTCACTTCTTTGGTTCGAATTCTCATTTGCACGGCGCACTGGCTGTGAAATTTTTATTCGTCTAATGATACCTCGCAATGTTAAAATAATAAACATTTCACTCTTCTTCATAAACGTCAAACAACATGACGCCCTGCACACAACACCAAACAATATAATGAAGGCTGGGATGCGTGACAAAAAATAGATTAGGAAAGCAAACAACGCTAGATAAGGTAATCAGGTTACGCAGGCAACGGGACACCAAAACACACAAAATCAAGTAGGTAACCCTCTCAGGACCTTATCTGGCGCTCACGTCAGTCTGGCACTTCATTCTCAAGATAACCTCAGATCGCTCTAGCAGTAGGTAGTAAAATTTCGATTTAGCAGACAGAATGACTCTGCACTACACGGTCGCGCATAGATTCCAATGGAACATACCTACCTACTGCACTTTCAACGTGAGAGCATGTGAATCTGGAAGCGTTAAAAGTGAGAACCAAACACTTCGAGCACAAGCGATTCTGCAGAGAGGAAACGACTCTGCGATGCAATACATAGGCAGGGGAAATATATTCCCCATGTAAGAAAAGAGCGGCCTTGAAAGGGTTGCGACAGAGAACACCTTGGCACAATCACACACCACGTCGCTCGCTGTACCTGAAGAATGTGTAGAGCAAAGTAGCCGTGTTGGGCAGGGCGAGGGCGGCCACAATGACCATGCAGCTGAGGTTCGTTAACGTAACTCGGATGAAGGGGTTCACTACGTAGAGGTCTTCGTGTAGATGCGCGACCGTGATCATAGAGTCGCTTCGCTCCATTCGTCTACGGGGAGTAGAATATGTCGCCCCAGCAGATGGGGACATCGGTGGGGAGGTGGAGGAAATGGGTGAGGAAGGGAGCAGAGGTGCATCTTGAGAGGAAGGTTCCTCCAGCACAGGGACCAGCGGACCGGAGGTGATGGGCTGCCGGCGGTGATGCATTACGGATCCCTCGGACGAGGAGTGGGCCAAGCCCCAGCCGGGAGGAGGATAGTAAATTCCTTCATATGGAGGGTACCGCTGGGGAGCCACGGCGTACGTCGGATAGTTCGCATACGGGTAGAAACCAGGGGCGCTGCCCCTTTGAACGAGTTCGTAGTCGCCAGCTTCAGGGGAGCGAGGGACAGGTTGGATAGGCATTGTAGGGGCATCGGCAGCAGGTAAACCAGTCGGGGATGCTTGATCGGAAGGAGACACCACGGGAGCAAGTCCTTGCAGTTTCCTGGCAGCTTCGACGGATGATTGAGACCTAATGGGCACCTCAGGACCTCCTGTAGGAGGATCGGGCGCTCCTGCAGGAGTGGCTGGACGAGACGACACGGGCGGTGGAGGTGCCTGTCGCTTGAACGATCGCCTGCGACTGAGCAGAGACTTGGAAGACGACCCTGACGGGGGGTTGGACGTGGCCGAGGGAGGGCACGAGTCATCGTCAGCAGAGGCAGCAGCGATAGCGGCAGCTACCTCGTCTCGGGCAGAGAGCTCGGCACCCCCGGCCGCGGTTGCCATCGCTGTGGGAGCGGGGCGGGCAGGCAGGCAGGCAGACACCGTCAATGAAGTTAATTTGCGGACTGCAGCCTCACATAGCTCACTACCGCAGCCAGACTGCGGTGCAAACCAACAGTTGCTGTATTCACTTGACGAAGGGCATCCAGGGTCTCTACAGGGCCATCTTTGTGCACCGCAGTGTGCTAGCTATAGGAAGGGTACATGAACCTGCTATTTTCTGCTACAAAAATAAAATACAAATTAGGGTTTTGTAAAAGAAATTAGAATAGAAATTGAAAACGCTGTACAAAAATTAAAAGTAAATAAACTGGGTAAATGTTAGGCTTACATCAAACAGTATGCGCCGTGACAGTGTTTTTCTTTATTCATTTTAATTAATTTTACCGTAGCTCCTATAGAACCATTTCACCCAACCTAGAAGTTACCGCTAAGCAATCCAGGTACCTAATCGGCGTTATGGGTTATCTCGTTTCAGATATTTTTTCACCTTAGCTCACAAGTTGCAGTCCCACACGTTCGTTTGAAGTACACGCAAACATCGTGTGTGAAGATCGTATAGGTACCTACCTCGAACTCATAGACTTTTATACAAGGACTTCGTGTATTAACCGTTTTGGGTGAACAACCAAAGTCTAGAGATAGGCAGTTCCGACTATTACTAGCGCACACGGGTCGACTGTAGCCGTGTATTTTTTCTGCGTCCAGCAAGCATCTCTTTGCAGCACACACAAGTGCACGTGGAAATCCCACCAGAGGTGCGCAATCAGAGCTGACTGTGCCTCGTCAAGTTTCCCATACTACGGACCTCCATTAATGTTCAGACGCGAAGCAGGAAGTGAAAAGTCGTCGAATGACTAAGCATGCACAGGCACACGGCTTGATATAAAACTAGAGCACTCCTAGAGCGCATACCTCCGCCAAGCAAGGAAACGATAAATGCTAATTGGTGCTGAGACCATGATTTTCTTTATATCAACAGCAAAATCAAACCATTTGTGCCTTTTGATAGTAATAAACACTTTCTGTAATTTTCTTGATGATCCATTGATGAATTTTTGATTTATGATGCTAACAAACATAATGACAAACATAAATCAAACACACAAACGAACCAACCGATCTGCACCAAAGTTTAATCATTTATGCCTTCTAACATTACTAACAAGAACAAAATCAAACCGAAACAAACACACGAACGAACTAACAGATCACCACAAAAATTTGGTCATTTACTCTTTGCAATAAACCTAAAAACCCAAGTAAATTTCATGAAAATCCGTTCAAAACTTCTTGAGGTATGGCATTGACAAAAATGAGGCAGGCAGACAAACAAACAGTTGGACGGATCTTCACCAACAGTTAATCATCTCTTCCTCCTAACATACTTAACAACCTCTCTAAATTTCATCCAAATCAGTTCATACGTTTTTGAGTTATCTTGATGACAGACTGAGAGACAAACGGACAGAACAGACAAAGAGATAGACAAACCGGACGAAAATATAACCTTCTTGACGGCGGTAAAAATAAAATAATAAATATGCTTTATTAGCTACACATAGGGACACGGTAAGCAAGGATGTAAACGTCTTTCAAAATAGACAGAGAAAGGCATATGAAGTATGTCGATAGAAACGGGAAATGCATGCAAAAGGGCGTTCCCACAGTAGGTATAGATCGACGCACACGGGCATATAGCGAGTCAGTCGTTATATGGTACAGTAACAGCCCTCCCGTAGAGGGGAGCGCTTGTTTAGCAAGTCTAGTAAACTAGGGGAGGTATCCGTCGGTACACAAACCTATCACAGGTAATGTAGTTAGGTACCGGTACACCGGCACGTCCGTTGGTGAAGCAAGGCAGACAATAACGTGCAGGCACCAGAATGTTAACCACGTGATTCCTTAATCTCATGCATGCCAATCTGTGTTATTTGCTACAAAGGGTCTCTGTCCTACTGTATTAGTAGGAGAAGAAAAATCTCTATACTTGTATTGATAAGGCTAAGCTATCCCACGCCTTCGTGTAGGAACAGCACTGTTTGTAAGTCCTCAAATGGGCACAGCTAGCCTTAAATGGCTGACATACTGAAGCAGTGCAAACTACACAAATAGAATAGACGGCGAAAGGCAACCATGGATCGATACATGGGACATTGTGGAGAGTAGGCGAAATAGGAACGATGCAATCAATTAACACTAAACCGCCGAGAGTAAACCTTCCTTTACGTTCCTTTATGTTATTCACAGGAGATACCTAATTTTGGTCCGTAGGATTAAGCTGCTGAAAAAGCATAGAGGTAACAATGGTGGAACACAGCAACTTTTGCACGACCAAAGGTGACCGCGGAACCAGACTATATTATAATAATAAGTGACACTATTCGAGTAGAGGAGTAACTAGCTGTAGCTAACTAGGATATGCAACTTTAAACTCTCTACAGCCTCGCATTCATGACGAGTTGACATACTTCCAAGACGTATACTTTTTTCCAACATTTTCGAAAGTTCTTTACATGCAACTTTCCTGATGGCGATTCACGGCGACTCATAAGCGTGACCTAGCTTAGACGTAATTTTTTTTTTCTAGAAATACCGGTATATTAAATTTTGCTCTCGGGTTACTAATAATATTTACTATATAATAATTATAGATAGTAATACGGGGAAGTACTATCGTTGTATGGCACTGGTAAAATCTTCAGCGGTTGGCGATGTCCTTGGCAAAAGCACTTTTGTAGAATATCAAAATATATATTAAAAAAACGCAGGCCGTCTAAAGCAATTTTTTGCAGAATAACCGCTAGCGCGAAGGGTTAACTGTTATGAATACACCTAAAAATAACATTACTTTATGATCGATCTTGATTTTCTCGTAGAACACTATATTTGGAAGGACGCTTTAACCTACTGACGAAATCATATTGTGCCTATACTTTCAAAATCGTATCAATTTGGTAGTATCAGACAACTGCTGGTTGGAAGTAATTCAATTAATTCGGGAAGGGGCTAATGATAGAGCTACAACGTAAAGCGAAACTCAAATTCTTCTAATCTTCCCGTATGAGGCTAGCTCCAACAGATGGAAATCTACACGAATTTGTTCTACGCGCGGTTCATTTGCCGTTTCACTCACGGCGGCACAATAACCCCACGTACCACAAGGCATAAAAACCTCAAAGAAAAAGCGCAGGTACGATACATCAGCTCGAACGGTAGGGTAAGTTCCCAAACGCGCCCGTCACCGAGAAGTAATTACCCCACATATCTGATGTAACAAAGAGAACCGTGAACACACACGCGCGCACACTCTCCCCCCAACTGGGGTGATGATGATGAGAGAGCCAGCTGTGAGCCCGCACACCAGCACCACCTGCCCACTGTGCTCAGTGCCACTGGCTGCCAGCTGCCGCACTACCTCGTCTCTATTTAAATAACACACAAGTGGTGGCACAGTGCCATCATCCACTCCATGCGAGGGTGCCACGCTGCCAACTTCATTTGTTCGTGTCGCCACACACCGACCGCTGTTGCCTGCCTGCCTGCCTGCCCGCCGCTCTGCAGGGTGACCAAAGTACGGAAAGTGGGTGTTGTGGTCACCCATAAATACGGCCCACTCGGGGCAGTGATTATTATAACCCCAGCATGACCGGCACTGAAGGAATTCATTGGCTACTATAAAATGTTAGATGTACCGTAGCTACAACCAAATTCAGGCTTGTAGGGTTAAAAATTAGTTTTAACGGCTATCGTCATTATTACTACACTCAAAGTTACTGACATTTCTAAAAATATGGTAATTACAGATGATACTTTTTACTTACATACAACGATTGTTTCATATTAGCAAAAATAGAAATAAAGACAATAAAATCAAAAATATATTTATAAGTTATTATTCTAACTTTAGAATGGAAAATGACAATAAAATTCATTGCATACAATCTGATCAACAGTAACAAGTTTCCTAAACATGGCATTCAACGGTAATATTGAAAGCAATCCTACTAGTACTATAGGTACCATGCAAGGGGTGATTTTCATGATTCTCTCTGTGACACGTACGGCACAGGCTGGTGAAGGAATGGTCTCCGAAATCGCAACCTAAATCCGAACCCCGGATTAGTAATTTCAATTAACACTCAAATGCGGAACCATACAACACTACATTCAGAATCAGAAAGCGGAAACAGAACGTGAAAATCGAAGTTAATAATAATAATTTTATTGAAATCATTGACACATTCATAGGACATAAAAATACAGAATGAAAATTTTACCTACATTGTTACAACTATAAATGATTTCGAGCCCATCGCTAGTTAGGTTTTAACTATTCGGGCAAACAATAAGACTAATGCCCACACACTTGTTAGCAAGATTTTCAAAGTATGTAGTCAAGTACATTAATTTCGAGCAACACCACGGAACTTATACACTATGGAAGTAATAGATTGTAATTCTGTTGAATAGGCCTAGTTTGAGCCTCCGTTTACATAACCGTGGTAATATAACAGCTAGAGAAAGAAGAGAAAAAGGGAGACACAAGTTTAGAGACGCGCCGAAGCCACGCACGGAGGTACTCCTACACAGGACCACGTGCACGGGAACAGCAAGCTGAGAGAGAAGAAGCATAACAGAGAAAAGTAACATCAGCATGAGAATGAAAACGGTAAAAAGCAAAGTGTGTACAAAGGACAGATGTTCCGAGGTCGCTGTTCCCCGAAACTACAGAAATCAACCGGAATCTGATTCAGTGACTAAAACCCCGAAGCGATGTTAGCACCCGGAGCCGGGCCATGTGGGGCAACATTGTCCGAGGCTGCAGGAGGTATCAAGGTCAGAGGAGTCGGTGTGAACACCAGTTGGTTCCATGAGTCGGAGTCGGAAGAAAATTAGGACTTAATCTCTGTAGACACGCCGGTTCGCAAGACAGGGCACTAGAAGACGGGAGAACAGTCACTGGTCCCAAGAGAAGGAGTCGGATACTCGCTGAATCCAGGGGTCGAACAGACGCGGGTCCGGGGAGTCCGAATCGACCATTCTATCTCGCAACTCCACAACCCTGACCATTAGTAGTGCACGGCGACACGGACTTCAGTAATAAGGACAAGACTAATTGGCTGAGACAGCGACGCGGTCACCTCGTTGGGCACCTTAATTGGCCTGCTAATTGAGCACTGCAATTAAAGAGCTGCAGCGACAGACGCTAGCCAATAAATGGAGATAAGAGCGCGCGTCAGTTACTGCGCTGATGGATTTCAGGGGCGACAGGATGAACCCTTCGTCTGCTGCATGGAACTTTGTTGGCTCTTTCTGCAGGACACTTACAGCCCGCTGTAGTGAAGCGCAGTTAAGCTGGGATGAAGAGATAACAGTGACTTTCTAAAAGGATGGGATCAGCGGGTCTTTATCTGTTGTCTTGGGAGGTCATGCGGTGCTGCAGGAGCAGCGTGTTTCTCAGTGCAACCCAAAGCAGCAAGTTGTTTATTATAGACGAAAACACTCGTTCTTATAGTAGGTGGGATCTATGGAAATACCTCAGCGAAGAAGTTTTATGTTACATCTTAAAATAAGCTCGTGTCGTTTCCGAACCCGTATCATGGATGCGCTAGTTTTTCTCATGTCTTATTCTGCAAGAGTAACACAAGAATTTAAGTGTTTAATAAGTAAGAAACATTTTGGCAAGTGCAATTATTCGGTAACCCTCATTGATATACTTCTCACAGTTTGACCTTGTCTATACATATCTACGTATCTAGCAGCTACTTGAAAACTGAAACATTAAAAATACAGCTAATATCATTATACGGTATAGGTAGGTAGTTGGCCCTACCTTACATAGTGCAATGGTATTCTAAGAAAGCAACAAGGGACACGCAGTATAAAAACAAACGTCAATTTCGAGAGAGATAGTTTGCACTCGCAGAACAAGTTTAGGATGAGGATTGACAGATGAGCTGTAGAGGTTATTGCCGAAATTTAACATTTTATGGAAGTAAAAATGCATATTTTGAAGGAAGACTAAAGCACTTCAAGCAAGACCACCACCAGTTGATACGTAACTTGATATGAAGGAAAATATTAAGTCGCAATACACCATCCCATGCGACGCGGTGCTACTGCCGAGGCTGAACAACTTATCACTGTAGTTGGAGCGTAAAAATACCACAGCAATGGCATCTCCACCGCCGGCATGGCGAGGAAAAACACCGAAACGACTCGTGCTTTTCCACGTGCGAGCGCGTCCCAACCGAAGCAAGGCATCGCTTCAATTAGATTTAATTTTCTAATAGAAACATCTCCGCCTTAACGCGTTACTAGCAATTGGCATTTGTGTATTCTTTCCTCAGTAAAAACTTTGAAAATCATACAACCAACATGTTCATCACAAAACCTACACGTGTTGGTACATATGTATACATACGAATTTGTACACAGCGCCGTCAGAATAAAGATGTGACCCAATAAGTAATAAGCTAAACCTTCCTTCAAGTAATGCACCAGTTTGAGAACATGGTAATACAGAGAATGTCATAGAAGTGAAACCGTATTCTCAAGCCTAGTGAGTGTATTAGAAATTGGAATAGGTATAATTTCTTGCAGTTTCTTACTTCACCATTTCGAAGTACCTACACAAGGAGCATAGTAACATTTGCTACTGAACCAAGACATGCACCACATTACCCCAACATTTACCCCCAAGACAAGTTGCAGTGCACCGCGAGTCTTCTTATAGGCAGCAAGCTGAGGATAACGTAAACACCGTACCGTATATTTTTTATCATCAAATAACATTTACTCGTACAGACGTAAAGGTTAGGTAGTTCTCAAGTCAACAGCGGGAGAGCAGCCATTGAACAAAGAAAATAATTAGGGCTGTGCTAGAACAATTTCCATGGAAAAACAGGTAGTACCTCTACCCTCTTCCCTCTCCTGCCAAAGCTACGGATGGTGGGGCTTGCCTACGGCAAAAATATATAAGTTGATCAACCTTAGCGGTGAAACACTATGGGGGATTGGAAATGACACATTATTATTGTACAAGTTATTTAATCCTGCCTACACACACAATTACGGTGCTTTATAGGAGTGGACAGGGAAGGGAACTTACAGAAAACCCACGCACGAGGGTGATCTCCACTGGATCAATGCTCTTGGGTTCAAAAATGAACAGCGGAAATCTAGAAATGGAAGAAAAGAAGGCAGTAAGCACGGAGGAAAGTCGCCCTGAAGATGCAGAGACAAATACGGGGACACAATCTCCAACGATTGGGATAGGTAAAGAAGCGTAGCACAGCTGCTGCTACTACTACTAACGCGTGCCGCTACCTAGGAAGCTCGGTACCCTCTTCACAAGTCGCGCTGCTGCCCTCGTATGTATCACGCACAAAGCGACCGCTCTGGTGTGCAGGATGTGGCCACTTGTGCGGCCCTTCAGTGAGCAGCACACACCGTAACAGCTGCGGTTTTATATGTATGCTGTGTGTGTGCGCAGGCAGCGAGAGCTGCATGTTGCTGTGGTTGCATCCTCTCGCTTCACCGATTTCCCTGTTATTGCTCAGCCCTGCGCCGAGCGCACCCCAGAAATTGTCGTGAACGTGGTTGGATCTCAGAAGTTGCCGTGATTGATCTGTTAAAATTCTTAGAATTCCAAAACTTGAAGGATGGACAAAATGGAGCGATCTTCCTCAGTAGCTACATGAAATTCATTACATGGCACAGGGAAGGGATGACGTTAATGGTTTCCTAGAAAAGCCGTGGCATTTCAGGTCACAGCTCCCTTGAAACTGCCCTACAGTTTTATAAAATAATATACAGAATTCCTATGAGCTTGCTGTATCCTTTCTTCGCATACATCCTACTCAGCGTTATTCAATATTATTGGCTGTCATTCCATGTGAGTATCCACTCCATTCCATAGTTTGGAATGGTATGTAGGTATAAATAGAAAGGACAACCATCGTTCATAAAAGAATAACGGGAATGTTTTAATGTATGCTTCAACGTCTGGAACACGTCGGACATATTCAGGGACGTCGAATCTGACCAGACCACCTTCTACCTCCCTCTACAACGCTGTCGGAAACTTCGTAAGTTTGACGGTAACAAACATAGTACCGGTATAGGCATACCCAGGCTGCCCTCAGCTGGTGCTGACACCCCTTACCCGTGAACCATTCGCCAAGATCAGAAAATAAGACACGTTATATAGGTACACCAGTTTAAGCCTCCGTAAAACAGCACTAGACTGTTACAGGAGGAAAAAGGGACATATGGTGCGCAAAGATGAACGTGGAACCCACGCACCAAGGTGTTAACACACAGGATTAACGCTCACTGGCACAGCAAGTCGGGAAAGAAGATGAACAGGAGAAAGTAACATCAGTAGGAGTATGAAATCGGAAGGAAGCTAAGAGCGCGAAAGGCAGACGCCCCGCAGATCTAACGGCTAAACTAACCTACAGGGTCCTCTCCTGGGGGCGCTGCTCCCCATAACAGAATGAGCAAACCTAACTAACTTAATGGCCAATTCTATGCCCTCTCAGGGGCTAGTTACAATAAAGGATTTGATAAGCAATAGACACTTGCAAGTAGGTGTGTGAAAACACACAGAGAAGCAACGCACTGGAGGAACTAAGCAGACATTCACAATAGCTGAAGATGTGGCTGCGTAATATTTGTTGAATTCATCGATCACATCGAAACGTTAAACTATCATCGGGCTACAAAACTCAGTCATTGTAAGACTGTTTACGTTCTGTGAGAAACTGCTTCTTGTGACAACTCAAGCACTAAAAATTCATCACTAATATTATTGTCGAGTGCCTAGAAGCCTCAGTTCCTAAACCACAGCGTAGATCAAAGAAAGCAAAAATTATAAAAAAATCGACGCACGTTGTACACGTTCATGCCGTATTATAAGACTAATACTACTCAAATAATGCTGCTGTTTAAGTACTCTTGGTCCTTGTGGCAATTAAGACTATTTCAATAATATCGCAAAACCATAATTTAGAAAATCTGCTCAGACACCACACGTGTCTAATAATAATACTTCGGAAACAGTCATGCTCTAGTAGTTGCTCTTAGTCCTGGGAATACAGAAAAAAATAAATACGGGAGGCCCATCATACACAACACAAACTTGAATTCAATAAAAACTAATTGCTGTGCAGGCAAACGATGTCCCAAACGTGTCTCTGCTCGCCCACGTCCAAAATGACTTTCCCTTCCACCAGTCGCTGCTTTTCCAACGAGCCGCAGATGGTAGGGCCGACACCTGACCCCAAATCGACCATCAGCAGGTTCACGGGGTCACGTTTCACCCATTACACCCAGCCCCCCCCCCCCCCCCCCCCCCCTGCGC
>LQNS02004412.1:12753718-12766920 GCA_001587735.2 Parhyale hawaiensis | reverse complement strand
CCCCCCCGATACGGTTGTAAGGAAACTCTTTCGTTACTTGAAGGCGAATAATTTTCACCAAGTAGCTACCCCATCAGTCCCCCGGTGGGTGCGGAGACGTCTTTCCCCCAAATTCAGAAACATTTCAACCGTTCCACTGCTCTCGGTGGTAGATGCCCAATAGGCAATCCCTTCTATCGAAAGCAGGGCGTTGTTTCTTTCCCAGACCTGACGACACTCCCAGCAGCTTTGGGCAATCTGTATTGGCGAACCAACTGCAGGAGTTATTGGGGCAAATAGAATTTTCCCAGAGAAAAGAACGCTGTTTACACCAGCCAAACTGAGTAATGACCGAGAGTTAGAACAACGGGAGCGCAGAAAAGTTCTGGCGGACTCAAGCATCGATAGTAATCAGAAGTAAAAAAAATCGGAGATAACACCTGTCAATTTTCAGATAGGGCATATAATGAAAATCAACTGCGAGCTGTTCGAAGTGTTGCAGCAAACAGAAATGCTAGAACAAATGCGCCACGCAGCCGTAGGGAGAATTCAACATTAACCCTATCTTACTACGCTGTGCTGGTTAACAACAAGGGTTCTTTCTCCTATTGTGTTCTTACGGGAAAATGAGCCGTTGTGGCGAGGCGGGAAGACCTGAGTAGGATAGGGTCACGGCGTGTTTAATTCGCTCTCCCACAGTCCGAAATAATTCCGATTAATTTCCAGGTCCAGAATTTCAATCGCGGTTTGGCGAAGCCAAAGCTCGAGACAGAAGGGTCCGGACGAGTGAAACTAACAGGCTCAGATTATGCCACTGGGCGAATCGAACGAAGACTTTCTATTTCACCGTAAGCTACAAGGCTTATTTCTCTTACACAAAAATGAAACTACTGGCCTGCCATGGTGAATTCTATTACATAACTTCCGTAGAGGTGCCTGGCTACAGATCACCGCAGCGAGGCAGAAGCAGGGACGTATGACAAAGTGTTGGTCTCTCGAGTGACTGTGTTCACCTGCCTGGGGCTCAGCAAGGAGCTTTAATATATTATTCAACCTCCTTGGGGCTCAGTGCCCCTTCGTCGGTGGTCGTGGGATGCCATGCTGTGCTGCAGCTACATGGAGCTCCATGTTCGCGCAACCCAGAGTAGGATGTTGTGTGACCGCTGGGACACCATTCAATACTTTAATGTAATTTTCCGTTTGCCTCGCGTCATCAAAGAAACGTCGAATGGCTTCAAAAAATTGTTTTGGAGGCTTGACGGGGGTCTTTTTCAAGTCGCCGGACGATAGTTTTGACGTCAGTGTACCAACAAAATAACAATCCTGGCACTGTGTTACTTTGACAACAGCAAAATTCTGCTTCCGAGAGAGGCCAGCAGTGAGGATAGGAACTAAGTACCGCTCCGAGCACGAACAGGCCTCGTCTTCGTTCAGACTAAGAAACCTGAGATTGCTGCAAAAAGCGCCGGTGCAATGCACCCACTCGGGCATTCGAACTGCACCTAGTGAAAGTGAGGGGTACTGGGGTGCATGACCAGAGAGGGAGGAAGAAGAAGGAAAGGGGGAGCAGCAGCCCCCTTCCCTCGCCACCCCCACACAACTTTCTTTAAAGCCGACCAGCTGAGCAGTCAGTTGCCATGGCGACGATCTTGGGTCATCCGTAGTGGTGGTGAGGACAGCAGTCAAATGATGGTGACAGATGCCAAGAATAAGACACAGGAAGGACGAACCCACATCTTTTGTCCATGTGTTAACCCTCCAAGGGGGGACGTCTGCAGCTGCAATGCAGGCCGCTGGCTCCAGTCACCAAAAATAGGTCAAGGACAAAGCGGGAGCGACCTTGACCTGGATAACGAGGCCAAATTTGGCGGACTTAACGAAAGCAGCGATTTGACGAGCAGCCATCAACAATGCAGCGCAACAGATGCACGGCGCGGCTGGTGGCAACGGTCGATAGGAAAGCCATGGTTGCCGAGTCGGGGACTTCTGGGCATTTGCTAGTCGCAGTTCGAATAAAATATGCCGTCTAGACAGTACCTATACACTGTCGAGAACTCCCCGTAGGATTTCGGGTGTATGAAATAGGAGTCTTACAACCCCTGATCCTAACTAAAACACGGAGAGTTCGATTAACTGTTAGTAATTTGCCTTGTCGAATTTAGTTTGCTAAGAATTCGAGGGCTCTGTGTGGAGTTGCAATTGGAAGCCTGCTTCTGTCCCACGAGTCACAAGTGTAACCAACTACAATCCGACTCCCTTACCAGGTGAAAAACATGACTTCAGGTAAATCGAATATAAAAAAAAAACATTCATCATCTAAATCCGGGATCTTTCCTCAATAATAACCCTCAATTAGTCTAACCTGGGTCAATGGTCCAGAAGAAATATCTGTGCTATAAATTTTATAGATGAGGACTGGAAAGAAATATGACGGGGAACTGAACAACAATACGTCCCCACAAATTAAGGGAAGAAACGATTAGAAAATAGGGTTAACACAGTCCACAGCATGATTAGTGACGATTTAATAACCGGAAAGTCTTAAAAAACTGTCCACAGTATTTATAGTATCATTTTTATCACCAGAACTAATTTATTACTAAAACCAATCCCCTGCTCTTCTAACCTGTCTTTAGAGTATGACATAAGGGAACTAAGCTGCCGCACTCGTTTCTAGATGACGATCCTCAGCTGTGTCGGAGGTACGGTAGCTATCAACGGATGAGTCCGAAACCGTAACGTCGAACGCGATATTCCACATTTCGACGCAGTCCTGTTACTTGAGGAATTTATGCAAAGTATTCAATAGTAGCGGCAGTATGGAAACAAACAAGCTACTTCGCGCGCAATTTCATACAGAATTGGTTACTAGTAGGGTTGCATAATCGGAATGGGACATGTTTAGACACCAGGAGACTGATATAGCAATAATATTTTATTAAGAAATGGAATCGATATCGGCATGAGTCAGAACTTTTGGAGTTTAACGAGTCGAAGTCGGACACAGGATGGACCCAAGAGTCCGAGTCAGACCAGGTCTAGCCAACTCCACAGCCATGCATTGGTACTAAGAGATCACGCCATTTCCTGGCAGGTTATATTTGAAAAGTTTACATCCAAGCTATCACAAAAAAAAAAAAAAAAATACCAACTGAAGTGAAACGAACATCACACTGATAATTATGTATAATCCAATGGGAAACTATGTAGGCCTCCATCTAGCATTACTAGATCAGTCCAAAGCGTAAAAGCAAACTACCAGATGCAGAGGACGGGACCGATACGGCGCCAGTAACACGTAAGGTAAGAAGGAAGACACTCAGCAGAAGGTTGCTGCAGAGAATGTTTCACCTCGAGCTCGCCCACGCGACCACGTGGGAGCTCCTGCAGGGCGGGTGCGGCGGCCGCAGCGCTACGGTAGCGTGTGGACTGGGGCGCGCATAGCCATACACGACAGGCTTGTTTGTGCACCATTAGGTCTGCTAAGTAGGGCTGCAGAGTCGAAGTCGGTAGTTTTTTGGGGTACCGCAAGTCGGACACGGGCTGAACTCGACAGTCGGACGGACAACGTCGTTCCGACTCCCCAGCTCTGCATTACTAATAAGTACTGACAACAATAGTAATAAATATTGGCAATGAGAACTGTTATGCCGACACGCAGAGCTTTGCCCGTCCTTGTGGCAGCAGCATCGTAATTCAAATTTTCTTCGCACTGCGGCGCTGTTTAGAAAACCCAAAGCCCAGTGGTCTCAACTCCACTTACCGTTATCTGTAGGATTTGCGGTATTTTCAAGTTATTACAATAAGATAGTTTGGGGTTTCAGATGGGTTGCACGACCAAAAGATCTCGCTATGTCCGGACCACCCAGCCCGCGATCCGCCAAGTTCCACTTCAGGGAACTGGATGAGGCACACAAAAATGTAACTTTGCTTGCCTACTCCACGAGGGTATTAGCAGCAGCGACACACCACTACCTCACAGTACAGCGGTCACGCCGCTACTAATGCCCTCAATATTCCACGAACTATAATAAGGCTCGAAAGCGTTGACACACAGAGACGGTAAAACTAGGGTTCGGACGGACGGACACACAGATAAAGAGAAACAAGACATCCTCACGAATACTACATAAGCTGTCATTACTATATTTTGAGCTACAGCGGTAAAGGTCACTGTACAAATTTCTTGGCCCAAAAATGGCCAAAGAGCTTGGAAAAAAAGGCTTGCAGCACCGAGACTGCAAAAAAAAAACCCACAGTAGTGGGTAATGCGACGAAATAGTTGTTTTTGAGGGTAGTTTCCGGCTCCACCTACTTCCGGTTTCCCAGGCCCCGCCTACTTCTGGTTTGCGCCCCCAAGACCCGCGCTAAACCGGCAGTGCATTGGCCGTTATAAACCGGAAGCTCACACGCAAGGGGAACCGCGAGGGTAGGTTACCCTCAAAAACGACTATCTCGGTGCATTACCCACTACTAACGGCGGCGATCAGCTCTTCATACAGGAATATAAGAACGCGACAAAACGTTAGAGTATGATATAATTGTGTAATTATCCGTGCTCACCAGTGGTGACCAGACCTGGACCATTCTCTGAGCAGAGGCTTAAACCCCCTCTGGGAAGCCTCTAAGCCAATCTTTTCTGTCCCATAGACTGCGCTGTACTCAATAGCCCCCTCAAAATTCCAAGTGGGATTAATGGCTGATGCGTGAAACTTCAATAAGTCCTTTCCGAATTAACATAGGGACCGCAACCAAAGAGTAAACTGTTTGTGGTGATGCGAAGTAAGGTGTCTATCATGAAAAAATACAAATTCGTAGCCAGCGGTTAACGTTGGACGACGATCATTGTATTTCATGCTACCAAAATGACCCAAAATTGATCAAAACTAATGCGCCACTGATCATTGGCCAGTGCGTATGTATGCGTTCTACTTGCAAATAAATGAATTCCTCATGTTATCATGAATAGTTAACATTTTTGAGGTCACTGTGTTGACTGGAAAAGATATTGTCGAAGCTTTATCAGTTAGTTTAATAGCTGTAGAACCTATTAGGGAGCAGTGTGCCAAAAATACACTGCGGGACATGCATGTACCCAATTTATCGCCATGGCGTCAAGGGCAACATGAAACAAGAAGTTTCTCATAAATAGTAGTTTCTCTAGAGAGTCACGAATATATAAATATATATATGTTTTTGACCTAGGGCAGATATGCTGGTGATTCATAATATACCTACAGGTACATAAAATAGACTACTCGTGCATAAGTAAAAGGTTGACTTCATTCAAAGCAGGAGACAAGCCTGAAACTACGAAGGCCATTACAGTAATGAATGGGGTGCTGTTAATAAAAAAGCACTAGGTATGTATATTAATAAAAACGGGACTATGTACGATACGTAATTTCATTCTAAACAACTGACCAGTTCCTAAAACCATAAAAACCTTCAGAGCCATAGTGCGTTGTTGTTAATATGAAAAACAACTCTTATACCTAATGTATGTAGGTCGGGGTGAATACCGGTATTGGATATGCGGCATGGGAGACTGGGTAGTGACCCAAACTATCTACAGTACAAGCCTGGGTGCTACAAGATTTTAAAATTTCGGCAAAGGAGACTGGGTAGTGATCCAGAATATAATGTAAATAGGCCTGAGTGCTGTGAGATTTTGAAATTACGGCATGGGAAACAGGGCGGTGACCCAGAAGCAGTACAAGGACGTGTGGCACATTGAGCTGCAAGCAGGACGAAGAGAGCAGACGAGCAGGGTGGCACAGGCGGCCAGAGCAGCTCAAGGAAGCACCAGCCAAGTGCCTGGAAGAGAGCGTCTGGAAGCAAAAAATAGCAGATGGCCACGTCCAAATGCAGGCTGAGGGAATCTGGGGCCCTCGAAGGTGCGGAGCTCTCGGCGGGATCGGGCCAAATGTGAGGACGTCGGCCGGCAAGTGATGGTGCGGGTTCTGACCATCGGTGGGTGGCCGGGTCGGGCGCAGACGTGCCAGGAATTTGCCTTCGAATCAGGGTGGCCCAGTCGGAGTTGGTAGGAGTTTTAGGGGACCAGGAGTATGAGATGGAGTCAGAAACTAACTGGAACCGAAGAGTCGAACTTGGCCCATCCGCTTCCGCAGCCTTGCCCCGAGTCATTATTTTAACGCTTGACTGGTAGATAGGTTTCCTACACCCAGAGATACACATGGCACCATACGTGTATAAAATACAAACGATTGCTCGTATCAATTTCTCAAACGACATGGCCGCATAGCCACCTAAAAGTCGTCGACTGTCGTCCGAGAGAAATCTCATGAGAGTCAACAAGAAAAAAAAAAAAAAAAAATACAATAAAATAAAACACGACCCCGGATCACACAGGAACAATAATTTAGGACGGGCCTGAGAAGTACCTACCGACCTTAGAGAAGTTCGGATACAGCACTGCAGAGGGCGACCCTCCCACTGCGCATTGCTCCCGTGGAGAAGCATTACTCCCAGCATTTTGCGCAAGGTAGGCCATTATAATTAATGCATGTCGCGGCACTTGAATATCCAGCATAGACCAGGGAGCATCTGGCACGCGGAGAGCATACACAATGGTGGCATTCAATTCATTGTTAATTGTTATCATATAAGTTGGTAAGACTTTATCAACCACAAGTTAGGTGATCCAAGAGAGGAAATTAAGATATATGGTGTGCCAATAGAAACCTGGAACCCATAAACAAGGGGGTCTCCGCACATGGTAACTAGTCAGGCAAGAAGAGGAAAAAAAGAACGTGTAACCAACAGGAGAATGAAAATGGAGGAAAGCAAGTGGGTACGAACGAAAGCTGAGCAGAAGGCCTAGCTAAGGCAACCTATGGGGAGTGGCGCATGGACGACGATCTGTTACCAAGGAACATCTGAAGAATACAGCAGGAACATCTCCCTGGCAGAAACGAACACACACACGACCCTCCACAGCCACAATTACCGTCAGGACGGCGGTATTATGACTAGCGCTCCATCAGCCGCACGCAACGCGTACCGTACACGACACGGCCAACTGCATGCATGACTTGTATGCTTGTTACACAAACCGGAGATTTGTTACTGCGGCAGTGACTCCAGCTTTTCTTTTACCCCGTGCTTCTAATAAAATGGTTTTTGTGTAACTTCAGGGTATAAAAATGTGACATTACACTAAATCATTATTTTTATCTTATTATCTGCCGTCCGTAGTTGGGAAATCCAGCAGTTGGGTATTTTGAAGGGGTCCAGGAGTAGGAGTTTAAATCGGACACTAACTTTTTTCATGAATAGGTGAAAAATGGGCTTATTTTAGTAAAGCGTCGAATTTTTTAGGGACCATGGAGTTGAAGCCGGAGACTGACTGGACCCCTTCAGACATAGTCGATCCGACTCGCAACACTGTTGGGAAGAGACCCGTCGCAGACCTCGGAAGAGGCACCGAATGGGGGGGGGGGGTTAAAGTCCCACGTACGGAGCAATAAATATATAAATACATTATATTGTTCACACCATAAACTAGCGTCTCGGTGACTACTGAAATTAGGCACGTTAAGATCAACGGGGGACCCATGCATGGAACGTCACGGCTCGTAGGAACGCTATAGGTCGCGCCCCTTCCCCAAACGAGCGTAAGTGCTGAGAATGAAACAACACGTACTCAAGAACTTGTCTCACGCACGAAGCACATTAACTCAAGCATTGGTTCACTCGTGTTAGACATTAGTACACTCGCCTCACACACACGCTAGTACCCACTCGTGTAGGCACACTAACTCACCTGATGGCCTGGTAGAAGGACTGCCCCGCCAGGTACACCACAGGCAGGCACAGAGGTGCTACGTACACCAGCTGGATGAGGTGCACTCGCATGGTGGTGATGATTATGACACTCCTAACGCAGTGCCACTATGATGTATGTATACTGCAACACTATAGTGGCAGCACCATTACTGCTATAGTGACATGACCGCAGCCTAAGGTGTTACTAGTTGCCAGGAATCACAACAGTTCCGTGTGCATCGTAAAGTTCGATATCATAACATTATACGGGCCACAATCAGTTCCGTACTTATAGGTGGAAAGCCAACTGAAATAAAGATATTTCGAAATGGGTGTTCAGTGGTAGAGGGCAGTCTTAATTCTCCTTGCATGAAAACGGACTATGCAAAAAAGAAGAGACACATAGTATAGCTATGTCGAGAGAAACGCGAAGTGGCGAACCCAACGTACGGGAGTTGTTCTCACACTGCATCAACGAGCCTGGGAACACCAAATCAGGAAAGAATAAGACAAAAAAAAGTTAAAAGAGCTGAGATGGGTACTGGAGAACAGGAAGCTTAGTGAAGGATGAATCACCGCTTTTGAAATCCTGACTGCGTCATACGACCGATCCATTCCAAAATTATAGGCATTCCATCAAGAAAGCGAACAATAAAAAAAAAAAAAATCAGCAGCTTCGTGAATTGCAAAAATATTTCGCATATTATAATGAGGGTTTTCCCGCCGTATTAGATACGAAGACTGTATAACAGCGATCCAATTTTTTATAATATAGTTTAGAAGTTGATTCGAACTCAGATGAGCTCTATTAGTACAATCTCGACCAGGTGCACCATGTCTGGCAGGAGATAAGACGTGAGCATTTCTAACTTCACACTGCACGGCCGAACGTAATCGCTCAGCCATGTGGTGCAAGGAAAGAGACAAAAAACGAAAAGAGAAGAAGATAGAAGAAGCGAACACTCGTGCGGGGGGTCCCTTCCGTGGCCCCCACACGGGAGCAGATAGTCCCATGGGATGAGTCGCTTACCACCAATCGGCGGCCCACCTCGCGGAACAGAAGGAGAAATATAGAGGACCTACTTAACTCTACAAAACTAACCTTCTCAGCAGGAACTACGGTCAGATGCTACATCCCCTGCGGGGAAGGCACTCGGGACCCTTGGGTTCGTAAAATATTTCGTATTTATTCAGCGAAATGGCGGTAAAAACAACAAGAAAGACCCGCAATAATGAAAGAATCTTTGCAGCATGCAACAATTCCGTTCACCGTTTATTAAAACCTAATGAACAAATAAATTGCGATGAATGAGCGAGTTACACGTTTGGAAATTCAAGCTGAATGGTGCCAACCTTTACTTAGTCTATGCAGCCACAAGTTCTATAGAATCTGTAGGGTGTAACCCAGAGAATGTGTTGACTTTCAATACGGGTACTTTATTTATGGATGCAATGAAGGGAAGATCCAGTATGATTAAATTGGAAGAAAAGCTGCCGTAGCTAACTGATAATATAAAATCCAGAAGTAATTCCATAGAACAGGAGGTGCGGGAGAAATACACCGAGCAGCAAATGGTGAGACAAAAGGAACTAGAGCACTCTGCATTGAGAGTGAATACCTCCGCAAGACTGGCCATGTTAACGAGAATTCAAATTGTTCTGAAACTAGGATTTCCTAGTATCATCACTAAAATTTGGCTAGTTGTGCCTCTTGGCGGTAACAACAGCTTTTATAATTATTTTCTAAAGACCCGTCAGTA
Source organism: Parhyale hawaiensis (assembly GCA_001587735.2). Lineage (NCBI taxonomy): Eukaryota > Metazoa > Arthropoda > Malacostraca > Amphipoda > Hyalidae > Parhyale > Parhyale hawaiensis. Next base: position 12,757,393 of record LQNS02004412.1, on the reverse strand, counting down.
ACTTTTTGAATGACCAATGTTTTGAAGAACATTAGTCAAACATACCGATCGTCGCCAAAATTTGGTCATTAGTGTCTTGAACCATTTCTAACAATTCCTACAAATCCCATGAAAACCCGTTTACAATCTTTTGAGTTATAGTAAGTCACTGCCAAACAGAGAAACATCAAACGGACAAACACAAAAATGCGGTCATTTGCTCCCAGTAATAACCCCAACAAATTCTGAAAATTCCATAAAAATCCGTAACTAACTTCAACTCTTTTTGAATTATAACAAGAAAAAAGAGGCAGACAAAAACAAACAAGCGGTTGAATGGATCTTCACCAAAAAGTTAACCATCCGTTCCACTTAAAATACCTACCTAACAATACCAGTCAATTTCGTAAAGATCTGTCCACAACTTTTTGAGCTAACTTGGTAACAAATTCGATAAAAAAAAAACCTATCCGCCTCGGCGCAGGTATACCTATATAGATGAAATGGACGAAGCAAACATAGCTACCTAACAAGGAAAATATACTGATAAAAAGGAGCAGATATTGACAACATGAGCAAGAAAAGTTGCCAGTGAACTATGATAGAGCAGACACCGACGAGATGGAGCAAAGCGAGGATGGGGATGATAGAAGCAGGCCCGATATTGATGAGATGAAACGGAGAGGAAATGGCGATGAAACACAACAAAGGGAACATATCGAGGATATACGACAACAAAGCGCTGCACCAGAAAACATCAGCCAACAACAAGAAAAGGGACAAATAAAATAATGAGGGAACAAAGCACGGAGCGCGACAATGCCACAGACAGCGTTTCCGGAAGCTGCTATAGGCTACAAAAACGCGGACCGGCGGCGCTCGGCAGGATGATGTCATCCGAGGAGGGGAGAAACCTTCGCGCACAGATAGCTAAATCGAACGTGTTCACCTTTACCGGGCAAGTAACCATATGTGGTCAGTTTTATCATGCTATTCCAGCGAGAGAATATTCCAACCGCCCAGCAAAGAGATAGCTAGACCTAGACCACACCATACAGAATGGTGTGGTCTAGGCCTATCGCCTATATGAGCCAGGCTGGAGCCTCATTTATAAAGGATATCAGATAGACAAGCGGTCAGCGGTTATGTGCACTGTGGAGATAATTCGTTGCCGGCTCTCCCTTTGGTCGCTAGCTGCGGCCCTAGAGGAGAAGCCCAGCATCGTGATTCCACACAACCGTGAGTTGACGTGAGGAACGTCACTTGGACTTCAGCCGAACACACACAGGGTGGGTACACAGGCTTCATTCTTATCCCGTAAGAATAGAATACGACCAATAACAGCTGCAGCGAAGTTACACAATCACAAGGTTAATACACATTCCGTTAATATTCCCTTCGAGTCTGTGTTAGCTACCTGTCCCTATACGGTACATCAGGATGTGTATGGTCGGAAAGATAAGGATTTTAATTGAAGGATGCTCAGGCTTTAGTTGTTGATGCGATGGATCCTCTTATTACAGGATCATGAACTGAAGAGGAACCGATGCAAATTACTTATAGAAATTGTTGACGGTGACATATTATTTACAAAAACAATATCAGAGCACTATAATAAAGACAAACTAAATTTGTTTTTAATTTATATCGTACTCGTGTCAACAAGAAAAATGTGTAGTTAAAGGCGATCCTCGATTGGAACGTTAGTGTTGCAAGAATGACGCCGACTTAAAACTATGGTGCGGTCAATTCACAGCGGCTGACAGCGTACAGGTAGGCTATGGAGCTTGATTCATGACTGAAGCAACGAAGGCAGATAACTTTTGTTTCCACAGGAGTGTTGGTTTAATGTTACAGATGCCCTTCATTAGCGCCTCCCTGTGGCGGAATACAGTGTTTTTTCTTGTGATCGCCTATAACTTTGACTAAAAACATATTTCCTCCGAATCCTTTCAAGTCTTCTTCAAGGCTGCAAGCTAAAATTGACCCGGAAGAGCTGGAACTGAAATGCTAGAAACACAGCAACAATTCGAACTGCGGTTCAGGTTTCGACATTGTTTTTATACGTTTCAGGAGCAGTTCGTGAGATAACAAGCTCTGTATCCTGCAGGCCATGCACTTGAGAGACGCGGTTCACCTCATTCCGCATTTGTACAATCTATTGGCAAGCAGATATAATGTATTACGAAGGTAGCTGGGGCTGTTTTGAAAGAGGACTCTGGGCTCACCGAATGGAGAATTGGTAGCACTGATCAATAGGGTAACATGTCTAGTACCCGTCCACTGTGCTAGTAGCCGTCCACTAGGCACTAAAACTTCCTGTGTAAAAACTAGTAGTGCTAGAAAGCCGTACATACGCTTGAACTGTAGGCTAAGTTGTAGCCTATGTACGGCTTTCTAGCACTGCTAGTTTTCACGCAGGAAGTTTTAGTGACAAGTGGACGGCTACTAGCATGGTGGACGGGTACTAGACATGTTACCCTATTCGCCCTTTATCTCATGAATTAGCTAATCTGCATTTCTTGTAGGAAGAGACTATTTGAAATGTACATAGACCACGCTATGGAAGAAAGGGTTAACTAGACAGGAAAATCAAGCAGCTGTAGTGAGGGTAATGCCTCCTTACTCCCAAACAGAATCATGACCACAAGACTTAGTGCAGTGCCATGAACACAGAAGAGATGCCGTCGCACGTTTCTGCCATCACTTTTGACTGCGTTGTTCACTAGTAACAGTGACACTTGCAAATGCCGTCCATTTCGTAGTTACAGTAATTCACGCAGTTTTCATGGCAAAACACCTGGTGCGATAAATTTTGAGGTTCTTATAATCATAATAGAAAAAATCGTGAGAAACAATGCTTGACGATATCAAATTTGTACAAACGAAAACCAACGAAATAATTTTCAACGAGACGAAACCTGACGAACTTCAGGGTAACGAGACATGACAAATTTTAGAGCAACTAAACCAAATGAATCTTTGAGTAACAAAACCTGACGAATTGTAGGGTAACAAAGCCTGATGAATCTAAGGGTAACGAAATCAGACGAATTTTAGGGTAGCGAAGCCTGATGAACTTCAGGGTAAGGATACTTGACACATTTTAAGGTAACAAACATCACAATTTTTTGGAGGCGGAAAGAGCTGACAAGGTAATTTCTAGGGCATCACCACGTGACGATATCGACGGATCGTTGTATCCAGAAGCTACCGGATTTCCCGACACTAACGACGACGTTGTCGGGCGGAACGGCGACGTATCGCGGTCGATACGTCGCCTAATGTGACGCAAGGATATCATCGCACGTTGCACACGCCTTCATTTCTTCACTAATCGATCTAGATTTAATTCGACTTATTTCCTCGATGATGAACACAGTTAACGATCCGTTGAGAAGAACGACGCACAAGTGGGTTCATAAATAATGCAGCTAAGGGCGCGTTAAGGGGAACATCAGATCGAAGGCGGCCAAAGAAAGGGGGCTGCTGCTCGAGACGACGGAGACCGCACACACCTCCTCACACGGCACCCAGTGCCATACTGAGTACTGACTCCGTCTCAAGGTGTTGGCCACAGTACAGTAAAGGAAGTAGGGAAAATCTGTTAATTTCGGGTGGAACCGTGGCGTCACAATCTAGGCACGCCCTTTGCTGGAGCAACGGGCCAATAGCAGAGAAGCGGGCAATGGTAAC